>JASDQU010883873.1:5249-15772 GCA_032191745.1 Picea mariana | reverse complement strand
TAATATGGACCTCTGTTGAATATGTTAAATCCAAAATTATATGTGGATCTTATGTCGAATTAGTTGATAAATCCAAATTTATTAATAACATGGAGTCTCTGTGTGTTGTATATTTAAAACCAAGTATTCAAGATCATAGGAAGCATGTTAATGATTTCTGGAGTTGACTTTCATTCTATAATGTGTTAGCCCTTTTTCCTTGACAAGGTTATGCATGTGACCACAAGTTAGAACCTAGTGTTGGCCAAAGGGTGTTATTCGGAGCTCCGAGACTCTGGTGCTTCGGAGGCTTCTCAACTTCAACACTCTCATTCTCCCGGAGCATTAATCGGTTGAATTCAGTCATAAGCATATTTAACCAGCAGTTGTAGGTTAACCCTACTCGTCCACCCTCCTTCGTTAACTTTTAAAAATTTAATCGAACGACTGACAAAGATTCTCCTCACGCGAGAATCTATGGTGGAGATCCACTACGAAACTTTGGGCTTCAAGGTTTTCTCCACCTCCAAAACTTTAAATTGTTTTACTTGGATCGTTGAACCGCCAAAGGGATCAAGGATCTAATGGATGACCCTTCCCTTAATTAACAATTGACGTCCACTTTGGAATTTGGGACTTCGGGAGTCCCTCACCTTTTTGCAACAAAAACTTGGTTTCGTCGAAGTGTCGAATCCCGAATAACTTGTAGATCAATGGTTCCCACACCTTACTTAGATCTACGGCTATAAGAAGCTCTGGGGCTCTGAGCTTCAAAATTTTTTTCTACTTCAATTCACATTTCCTCCGAACTAGTGAAGGTCGAACCTACGGATATAACGATCATTTATTAACCATCGACAATGGTCAAGATTAAATCCGGACTATGGGAGCTCGGGAGTTTTCTCACTAAAACAACTTTCACTCACCACCTCCCGAATGGCCGAATTTTGTATATTCAAAATCTACGAACATGTGTACCCAGCATTCAACGGTAAGGATTTACTCCGAATTTCAGGAATCTAAGATTTCCTTAACCTTTATCTTCATGACTCTAATTCTGTCGGAGTGTTGAATTATCAAACATCCGAAGAATGAAGGCTCATAGATCTAACGATCATGATCGATCACCAGATCTATGAATACTCTCCACTCCAAGACTTTGGAGCTTTGTGGTTTTCTTAACTCTCTACAATTACAAACCAAACTCATCGAATAGCTGAATTCTTGAGGATCCAACAGATAGTAATTACTCATCGATCTATGGTGTAGTTTCACTTCAAAAATTCGGGCTTCATGTTTCTCTTAAGGTAAATAGTTATGATATGTCGAAGTGACGAAGCTCGAAGGTCTTCGGGTGTTAACGAGTATGCAACTTAGGTTGGTTGGACGGTTGTGGGGATATCTACTCATCACTATCAGAGTATGTCTATTGTTTCCTTCAAAAGGTTCTCAAGATCTTGGTTTTCTTTCTTGAACCTTGTGCACGTTGTTTCACCTGAGTTTTTCCTTTTGAAATGGACTCTAATGCTTAATAGTGTATCCCTCCTGAGCTTTGGATTCTAATTATTGAGTGTGTGCTTGTGCCTACCCTATGAAGGCTCGCACTCTCTCTCTCATGAGCTTCGTTCTTCCAAAAACCAAGGACCCCCGCCCAACTTGAGAGGGTCTATGTGAACATCGAGTGTGGTTTCTTCATAACTTGGGCTTTCAAGGAGCCTATATACACACTTATGTAGTTGGCTCTGGAAGTGTTGCACTGTGACACCTAGAAGAGAAACTTCAGGTTTCTAAAAGAACTTATTAACTGATTCTCAGAACAGACCTTCACTCGTTGCAGAATGTATTCATCACTTTAATGGTTAGATTACAAGGTACATAGTAAGCATATGATTTTGAATATGCGTTGAGAGCTTCTCTCTCCTCTTCTCTTCCTTTTAAAGTTTTTAGGTGGATCAGATATCTATCTATTTGGTTGTACCATGTAGGGTTGTCACACTTATTCCGGGTAAACTTAAGTAAGGTTGAAATTGTCATAATGATAGATTTCTTATTGAATGGTCTCTGGTTTTTACTGTAAGTTTCTGTCTAGATATTAATGGAAATTATTCTTATCCTCTAAATGAATAAGATGATGGATTATTGTAATAGAATGCATTTGGTGTTATGAAGTGGTGATCATGTGACTAGATTTTTCAATGTTTGAATAATAGTTAAGTATGCTAGAATCTATAATCAATGTTTGGAATGGACTGAAGACATGGGAATTAGATACTTCATTGTTCCTCACAACAGTTTTCAGTCTTGAGACCTTAAATGGTCAAAATCAATCAGATGAATCCTAGACTTGAGCATTGAATATGTGTCTTGGAAGTCCTAACCTTGCGGGATAGGATGGGCAGGTAGACATTATGTGTGATGTTAGGTGGTATGGAAGATCCTTAATACTTGAAGTTGTAACTAAATCTAGTTGTTCAATGAGATGAATAAAATAGACTATGTATTACCGAAGTATGTTAATATCATGTTCCACATGTTCTAATGATGTCTCAAATATAAATATGTGTGTGTGTGTGTGTGTGTGTTACTAATTCCCAATTATTTATGACGTAACCAAGGGGTTGTTATAGTTTCTTAAGAGAAATACCACTAAGATGATTTTGAGGGGAAGAAGAAGTGGAAAGGAAAATACAAGAAAATGACGGGTACTTCACATTAGTGCAATGATCCAAACAACCATTACAACAATTTTAATATCATTGGTCACACTAAAGATAAGTGTTGGAAGCTACATCTAGAGTTAAATCCAAAGAACAAAAAGAAGTATGCCAAGAAGAAGAATATGCTAAACATAGATTCAGGAAACCTAGTAGATAGAACCTTGAATGTGGATGAGAACATTGTCTACACTTTATTGAAGAAGTAGGTGAATATGAATATCCTTCATCAAAGGAAAGAGAATGAGATGAAAAAACTCTTCCATATTAATACCAAGGTGGATTCTTTATTTCAATCTAGTTCACAGGCCAACCTCATAGAAGACAATCTCATTAGCAAGTTTGGGTTGGAATTTCATGATCATCTGAGCCTCTATACATTGGGATGGGTAAATATGGATGTAGAGCTCAAGGTCACCAAAAAGTGTAGGATCAAATTTTATATAAGTGTATATTTTATTGATGAAGTGGAGGTAGATGTAGTACCCATCGATGTCTGTGGTGTAGTGTTTAGAAGTCCTTGAAATGTATATTATGCATGCAATATTCATGATGAGATAAAACCAATATCATATAATAAAGGATGGGAAATATTTCATCATCAATGCACACAAAGGAAAATTGAAGAGTCTCTCTAGTAAGTGACAATCATGCCAAAACATCGATCAGTTCTTGTAGAAAATTTGTATTTATTTTCTTAAGAGAAAATCAGCTAGGGGATGAATTAGTATGAGTAAAGGCATCCCTAGAGAGATGTACCAAAGAGAAAAACAAATATTTGGAGGATTTTTTGAAAAAACATAGASTAATGTTCCAAGATTCTAAAGGGTCACCACTAAAATGGGAAGTAGAGCATGAGATACAGTTGTTTCCTCACTAGCCATTGCCAAATATTGGTTTGTATAGATAGTCTATTATACAAGAAGATGAAGGGAAGAAACGGTTGCGGTAAATACCCAAGATAGAAAATGGAAAATTTGTATCAACTATAGAGATTTGAACAAGATCACACTCAAGAATTGGTACCCTCTACATATGATCGATGATTTGTTATATTAGTTGCAGCATGCCAAGTACTTCACTAAGTTGGATATCAAATTGGGATACCTCTAGGTATGTGTTAAATAAGAAAGTAGTTGGAAGATCCCCTTCAAGGCGGTAAGGTCTATATGAATGGTTGTTAATTCCTTTTGGTTTATGTAATGCACCAACTACATTTATTTGATTGATGAATGATGTATAGTGTCCCTATTTAGATTCATTTGCAATAGTGTATTTGGATGACACATTGGTTTATATCTATACCTAGAAAGAGCACTTCTCACATCTCATGTAGGTGCTAGATAGTCTAAAACATCATTGGCTTATAGCTAACCCTAACAAATGTGGTTTCTCTCAGCAGTCATTAGTGTATTTAGGGTACGTGATTGGTGGAGCGGAACTCAAGATAAATCCTACAAATATGGAGGCCATAATAAAGTGGCATTTTCCTACTAATGTGACTAAAGTTAGGAGATTTGTTTGGGTAGAGCAGTACCTATGGAAGTTCATAACATCATTTTGAGTGGTAGATGAGCCATTCCATGCCGTAACAGCTAGTGGTAATAGTTTCCAATGGGGAAAGAATTAGCAAAAAGATTTCAATGAGATAAAATGGAAGATAATTAAGCACCAGTTATTACATTTCCTAACATACAAAACCATTTATAAGTGGAGATGTATGCAAGTGGATATGTTACGGGAGTCATATTGATGTAGGGAGGTAAGATAGTATGCTATCATTCTAAAATGTTTCATGGGGGATTCCTAAACTACTACATCTGATAAAAAACCTCTATACCCTAGTTCAAGATGTGAAGAAATGGAAGCACTATATAATGGGAAAGGAAACCATTATCCACATGGACCACCAGCCACTATAGTATTTGCAGACCTAGAGTGAGATTTAGAAAGATAAACACTACAAGTGGATGGGATTTTTGCAACGGTTTCATCTAGTCATCAAGTATAAGAAGGGAAACATTAATAAGTTGGAAACATGCTTTCAAGGCCACCCACATATAATACTACATCTTTGGGAAATCTTCTGCACATGGAACCTTTTAGCCATGATGCATACAAAGAGGCATACATGGAAGCTAAGGACTTCAAATAGGTGTTTCAATAGCTACAGGGCCAAATTAGTGTAGAAGAAGGTGACAATAAGGATGTCTATCATCTCTAGAATTGGTTTCACTACAATATAGACAAGCTCTATGTTCCTAAAGTTGAAATATTGTAGCTTATAAGAGTGGATAACACCTCCAAGGTTATAGGACATTTTGGAGTTTGGAAGATACTTGCCAACTTCCAAAGGTATGTGTATTGGCCCAAAATGCAAGAATATGTAGCCTAGTATATTAGATAATTCATACTGTGTTGTATCATCAAGCATAGTAATAGAAAGAAAGTTTTATACCATCCCTTACATGTACCCATTGAACCCTGGGATAGCATCTCCATAGATTTTTTGGATGGTTTTCCAACAACCAGGAAGGGACATGACTATATATTTGTGTTAGTTGATAGGTTCAATAAGATGTGCATTCTTATTCCTTGCAAAAAGACCATCAAAGGAAAATAAGAAACAAACATGTTCTTTTGATAGGTTTGGGTGCACTTTGGGATACCAAAGAGCATCATATTAGATAATGATACTAGATTTTTTAGTGCCTTTTGGACTACACTTTGGGAAATGATAAACACCCAGTTGAAGAGATCTATAAGTTTCCATCAATAGATATATGGGAAATAATAAGTAGTCAACAAGAAATTGGTTCATATTTTGAGGGATTACAATCAAAAGCATAAAAATACCCGAAATGGAAATCTGATATAAATTCAACACTCTTATAACAAAGTGGTACACACTTCTTCAAACAAGTCTCCTTTTGAAATTTTATTTGGATATTTTTTACTTTCACCCTTGTGTAACATCTCGCTCTTGCACACACTGAGCGAACTTATTCTTTGAGGACACTTGCTCGCAAGTGATCTGGATTATTATACTATTAAACATTTGCTTTGGATTATGAGGCGTTATGGGTTGATGACATGTTGTTTTGTTGCCTTGACATNGCATCATATTAGATAACGATACTATATTTTTTAGTGCCTTTTGGACTACACTTTGGGAAATGATGGACACTCAGTTGAAGAGATCTATAAGTTTCCATCAATAGATATATGGGAAATAATAAGTAGTCAACAAGAAATTGGTTCATATTTTGAGGGATTACAATCAAAAGCATAAAAATACCCGAAATGGAAATCTGATATAAATTCAACACTCTTATAACAAAGTGGTACACACTTCTTCAAATAAGTCTCCTTTTGAAATTTTATTTGGATATTTTTTACTTTCACCCTTGTGTAACATCCTGCTCTTGCGCACACTGAGCGAACTTATTCTTTGAGGACACTTGCTCGCAAGTGATCTGGATTATTATACTATTAAACATTTGCTTTGGATTATGAGGCGTTATGGGTTGATGACATGTTGTTTTGTTGCCTTAACATAGACAGGTACTGTTGACTCGGTTTTACTCAATTTGCAGGATTTTGGACCTCGAGGATGCAGAAGCATCGATGGAACCCCTTGGACTCTGGATCAAGTTGGAGAGTGAACTATTGGGGTTTGATTGTTTTATATGTGATATTAGTGCATCTAATTAGATGATATGATTATGGATATATTTCTGACATGATTCATTGATGATGCAGGTTGATGATAGATTGTCGACCAGAGTCACATGTGGAGTAGAGGGGTCACGCAGGACTACCAGAGATGTTGAGGGAGAGGTGTGGACAGCAGCCCTGCCACAGCCTACTAGCACTCTCGTTGTGGCTCAAATTGTAGGTTAACGATTACCTAGTTCGAGAGGACCCACGATGTCGTGAGGGCAGACTGTGACAGTGGCTCACGATGATTCTAAGGGGCACTCAATAAGGCAGGGGTCTTATTCCTTAGAGGCCCTTAGTCTCCCACAAGATCACCTGGCGGAGTATTGACTCCAGGGATTTTTTATGTCTACCAAGTCAGTCACGAGGCGAGTGGCACCCTTGGAGCACATGGTGCGTCCTGAAGGGCACGTCGTGCAAGAAAAACAAAAAGAAGCGAGTGGCACCCTTGGAGCACCTAGTAGATCCTGAAGGGCACGTCACGTTGTTATTTAATAATTGGATAAACCTAGATGGATTTAGGATGAATAAAGTGTTAAGGAAGATTTAAAACTTTTCCCCTAATAAAATGTCGCCCAGCCTAGGAAAATAAAGTCTAGGTCTAAATTATACTGGTGGTAAAATTTTATCTATTTATTAAAAAAAATACATATATATTATATAAAATAAATAGTAATGATAATATTCATTAATCTTGTGACAAGAAGGGGGGTAAGAAATTAAATTGATTTATAAAAATCTTTTGAGATAAAATTTTAGAAAGGGGAAATAATTGTTTTACTATATTATGCTAATTAAAAATTTATTCATTAAAAAGAAAAAGGGAAAAGGGGTAAGTTTTCGCACATGCATTTTTGAGTTAAATAAAAAGGGGAAAGAGGGAAATCTAAAATAATTAAGAAACTAGGAAAAAGTGGGACACATGAAAAGAAAGGGGAAACACTAGGAAAAAGGAGATAGTCTAACTTAGTAAGGTATCTAGCATTTAAGAACTTTCTAATTTAAAATCCACTAGTAAATTAATAAGGGGGAAAGTCATTAAAACTTGTAAGGGGATATGGGGACACCTAGGAGCGATTCTATGAGTGCCTTTAGATGAGTGAGGAAAATAGGGGTAATTAATTAATTAATGAAATTAATTTATGGAGGAATGAAGGGGATGGGAGACACATGTACGAGGAGGATTATTATGAATTAAAATAATAAACAGTAAATTAGAAGGGATTTTGGGAAAGTAATTGACTTAGAAAATATATATAAAAGAGGGAGGAGGAGGAAGATGGATCTCTTCTGTTTTGCGTAACGTTACGCTACAGAAATATATACTTGACTGACTTAGCTTGTGGGAGTTGGGATACTCAGCTCGGTGAGGAGTGGTAGCTTAGCCTTGCGAGGTGAGTTGGGAGCTAGTTGATTCTCTGGATAGTGTGTGTGGCCCATTTGCGACTCGGGGGGATAAGGGGGAAGAAGAGTACCCCTAGTGTTGGCTGGGAGGTATCGGTGAAGTCTCATCGATTGGCAAGCGGGAGTGCATAAAGCGCGCGAGACATCAACTTAGAGCGGGTGATTGGGCAACGGTATGCTTCCTTTATTGTTGCATGGTAGATTGTTAGTATGATTTATGCTTTTAGTTCTGCATGTTTATTTGGGTACGAAAAATTATTGGCTTAGCATTCTAGTTGATGACTGAAAGTTTTCCCATAGCCGTTAGCTCGATGTTGATTTTCCCATGGCCTTCGATCCTTGCATGTCTTGACCGTCCTGTGGTGTATTGATTGTGATGATTGCGGTTTATTTTGCCTTCGTCCCTAGCTCATTAGTCCACGGCTGAGCAGTCAGTCAGGCGCCTAATCTACGGTCATTGCTTCGGCATTAATAGACCTATGGATCTCAACACCCTGTTTTTCTGTGCGTGGATGATGAGTGAAGGATGTTCCTGTCAGTCATCCACCTATGTTGTTTGTCCTTGGTTGATTGTTGTCTTGCGCCTTCTAGCAAAAAGTACCTCTGTGTATGGATTTATTGCGTCCTTGTTGGTTTATCTTTCTGATCATCTCAATGACCTTCCCTATGGATCTTTGCGTTTCTCTTACTGTTCTCTGCGTTTTACATTCTTGACTGTGTTTTTATGCATGGATGGATAAATTTACTCTGCGTTTTATGCATTGGTGAACAATTTAACTCTGCGTTGGATGCATTGATGAATCATTTAACTCTACGTTATTGTGCATTGATGGATACATTTAACTCTACATTTTATATTAATGGATAATTTAGCTCTGCGCTTGTAATTCTGTTGGCCAACGATTAATTGTTCTCTGCAATTTAATGTAATTCATGGGCGAATCAACACTGTAATTTTACCTGTTGTCTCCACATTCTTTAGACCGAAATTTCTTTAACCACTCAGCCATAGAATAAAGCCTTTCTTCTTCTTATATTTTACTTCAATAGCGATTCTCACCCAGCGAAAGTTGTTGTGTTAAAACTCCACTTTGATTTATTATAAAAACGAATTATTTGGCAACAAATGTTTCTTCGGCAATATAGTTTCCTTATGGTGCATTTTGCCCAGCGATCTTCCTTTTAAATGATGACGGTAATGTGGTTTCCTTCTGGTGTGTCTTTGTACAGCGATTTTGCTTAATTAAAGATGATTGTTTTGTTGCTTAAGACCACGAATTTTCCATTAAATGTTGACTTCGCTGCTTTCTGATTTACTTGGGCCTGTGTTTGTTTGTTTTTCACCAGCCAGCGATTTTATTTATTACCATTTAACCTGTTTTAAATGTGAATTTGGCCTGCGTTTTTTTAACACCTGGCCAGCAATTTTTCCTTTGCATTTCAATCTGTTTTTTAAGGCGATTTTGGCCCTGGGGTTTTAATTGATCTCTGACTGTTTTCTTTTGAGAATCGTGACCATCTGCCCGCGATGGTACAGTTGTATGGCAGCCATTTCTAAGTACTACGACAGAGAATTTTGTGCCTGCGTTTTGTTGAACCTAGCTGAATAGAAAACGAAATCTCTATGTCTCTGGCGATGCCTTTTAATACTATATTATCTCCACGATTTTTTCTCTACGTTTTTTTTTCCCTGTCTGTGTTCCATGGCTAGAGGTATTACTCTAGTGTTTGCCTTAGTCAAGACTACATTCGTTGCATGTTGCCTACAATTGGCCAAGTGTCACCTGGCGAGTTGGGCCACTAATTATCACTGTGTCTTCATGTCTTTATTGACCTGGCGAGGTTGCTAATTAATCTCCGCCTCTTCTGGTCTCTTTGCCAGTCTTGTCATTGACCACCCTGCCCTTTTTCCTGCAGTGTAATGTATAGCTTTACTTCTCATGTCGATTTCTGTAATGTATAGATTTTGTATGGATTTTCGTAATATATATGGCATTAATTCTCATCGATTGCTTATGGCAGTATATCCCATCGAATGTATGTGGCATTAGTTCTTGTTGATGGTATAGAGACTTTTCTTAGAATGTATAGGTTGATTCATATGGCATTATATAGCTTGTAAGTGTAGCTCGATTTATATGTAATGTATAGCTTGATTTTATAGTGTTTAATAATAGCCTTAAATCTCATTGAATAACCTCGAGGTGACAGATTATACCCAGTAAGTCAGCGTTAAAATTGAATTGAATAGTATCATTGGCTCTTATTTATAACCACCCAATAGCATAAAATGACCGTAAAGATAGCATTGAAGTGGCATTAAGTCAGACATCGATCACTTTCAGGAATAGCCCTTCTAAGACAATAATGTCGATTTTTTTTCTGCAGCATGGAGTACCTTTAAATGTTAAGTAGATCCCGTATTTTATTGGATAGTTAATAATTGTTTGATAAGCACATTAGATTGGGTTAGGTGCCCTTCTTAGTGTGCACTATGATAACATTTATGACCTGAGAACCTTGGTAATAGATCGACCTTCGCACTTAGATTTTGGCTTGTCAGTTATTATACGGGTTGTTGGGTGGAGTCGGGTTTTAGCTTGAGCCTTTCCTTGATTGTAGTCATCTTGTGTCTGTCACCCTGTTGCTCGGGGTACGGGCATAGCCTTCTTGTTAGTATCTGGCTCCTAGCGCGTCAAAGTTTTC
>JASDQU010883872.1:7763-34092 GCA_032191745.1 Picea mariana | reverse complement strand
CATCTTCTGAACTCAACAATCTTAAAACTTCTATGCAATCGTCCCTAAGACCTTTCAAGAATACAGTTCTTACTACAGCTGGGTCTATGGTGAATAGTTTTGACTTTTGATAGTTGTATAAGAAAATTTCTAAGTAGTCTTCAGGGATTTCATCTTCTATTTGCTGCATTTTAAAAATATCGTTTTTAACATTACCCTTACAATAGTCTTGGTATTTTCGTAAAAATGTGTCTTTCATTTGATCCCAAGAAAGGATTTTATTTTCTCCTAAGCTCATGAACCATCTTAAGGATGAGTCTTTCATTGTAGCAGGAAAAGCTTAAGTTTTTGGGCATCGTCTGAGTAGTTATAGCTTCTATATAATATGTCAAACTCAAATAAAAATAAATTTGGATCTTCAGTTGACATACCTCTGAAAGTGGGTAACGATGATAGTGGGATATTCTTCATGCTGATGTTTCTGGAAATATCCAAGATTGGAAACCCAAAGGTCTCAGACTCTGTAGCTACATTTCCTTCTTCTTATACCATTCTACTGATGGATGGTTCAGAAACTGAATTTTCTGTGTCTCCTAAATGTTCAACAGACTCACGTTCTGCCTATCCCAATACTGATTCTTCCATTTTAGGTTCTCCTTCTGGAGCCTCGCTGGCTCCCCTTGAATTTTTTGTTGGTGGAATTTTTCCTGCACCAGGGTCAATTGGATTAGTGGGGGGGTTTGTTTTTGAATCTTTGGAGCTTACAAATCTACCCTTGTTATCTCTATATATATGCATAAAATGGAAATTTGATCTTTTAGCTGAATTGAAATCCTAATTCTATCTAGAAGGTAAGAAGTAAACCTAGCTTCGGAGAACCCCACTCTAGTGGTCGTTTGGCTCTTCACTCACGTCTTAAACGTTTTATCCTCCTCCCTCAAGCAGCCTTTTAAAAACATTAAAATTTATGCAAACAATCTAAGCTAAAAATCACTTCCTACCGTTTGCAACTCCCCGGCAATGGCGCCAAAATGTTGTGCTACTTATATGTTTAGTATAATGCACTCATTAATTATCAATCCAGGATTCGTAATCAACAGAGTTACAAGACACCAGTAAGAAAAGTAATTTATAATGTCATGAGTATAGAATTAAACTAGATTATGCATGTTGGAAACAAATCAAAATAGCAAACTGCAATGCACTTTGGTTGTCTTTCACAGGGAGGCTATCCATTCCATTATGGCACATGCAAGTATGAGATGGAATTGGTTTGACAGATCAACTCTGCTATCTAACCTAGAAAACTAACTATGCAATCCACACTTCTGAAAGGAAATCACACATCAATCATCAAAGCATAGCATGGGTAGTTCAATAGTCAATATGTTGGTTCTGATGTGGTTCACAATGAACTTCACTAGTTCTTATCCAAATAGTTTTGACTATTGCTGCCAACATCTATGATCACTCAAGGAAATCAAATTCATGAGAACAGAAATAGGGCATATGAAAAACAGGGCAAGTAAAGATCTTTAAGCAATAATATAATAGAAATCCTAGTCTAAGCTATACTGCTATCATCTAACAGAGTTAAAGCTTTAGCTAATTTAATGTTTATACTACTGGAAAACAAATGCTAATTCTAATCTACGAAGAGGCTGACCTTTGTTGGGCGGTGGGCCCTTTCCGCTTCGATAGGTCAGCTGTTGAAGTCTATAGGAGGCTTTTCTTCAACACACACATTACTCTCACTCACATTTCAAAACATAAAATCAAAACTTTCGTTAACAAATCAACTCACACTTAATCATAGATAATCAGAATATGGAGATAAAATGACATTCCATTAATCTTCACTCATGATATGTTCTGTAGTATCATACATTGTTTTACATATTGGTAATATGCTAACTCTCCTACTAGCTCTACCATCCTTGCCACGGCTATTTAATAGTCTGAATCATGAAACACAAGGAGGCGAAGTGATTTGCAAATCAATCAGTTGTTGAATTCAATCATTCGGTTACATCTTTAGCTTCATCCTCATGACATGAAGTGCATGAGGATGAGGCAATAAAAAAACTATTCTTATCATAACTTTGCTAAAGAAAATAGACATCCACCAATTGGCTTAGGCGAGATCTGGAACTTAACTTAGTGCATTAGGTTCTTCCATATTATTACCGGATCGTAATAGGTAAATGGTACCGGATCATGACAGTGCGCAAAAGGTGGTACCGGATCATGATAGAGCGTGGCCGTTGGTACCGGATCATAACAGTGCGTGGTTGTTGGTATCGGATCGCAACAAGTAAGATTTAGTACCGGATGCGTTTGGTACCATATTCAGACAGAAGCAGTCTTAGTGCACAGGTACCGGATAGCTGAGCTAGTACAGGAACATTGGATATCTAGAGGTCAAAGATTTATATATGAAAAATTAAAGCATTAGTACATGAAATATTTAATTCCCTAACTCAATAAACTACAAAATGCATGAATTAACCATACTTTACCTTGTGACCTTATTACTGGCAATTGGTAGCATTCTTGTCATTCACTCAAGCTTTAGGTAGGACAAAAAGGTATAGGTGAAGAGTATAATAGGGTAATGGGGATGTCAATTTCAGGTCTCAACAGGTTTTTTTTCACTAACGGGGTGTTTTTCACCTAGATGTGTAGGTGGATAGGAACCATGATTAAGTGGAAGGAAAGGGATCATGAGGGAGATGATATTTCTACTCAGGAAAATGTCGCTAATCTATAAGTTCTCTATGACTATGGATTGTTGAATGTTTTTCATTGTCCATTGTTGGGATCACATGAGTACTTACTACACAAGTTGGATCAGTATTGGAACTGGGACCGAGATTGTTTCATTGTAGAGAGAAAGTTACTCTACCTTCAGATGGAAGATATTTAATTATGTATCAAGTTTTCAGAGAGAGGGGTTTCATGTCAGTTTAACTATACACCAAGTGGAGATGAGTTCTCCACTATGGATTTCATAAAGTAGTACTATTGATATGGGTCACGCCGAATGAGCGGCAAGATCCCTATCTATGATATCATCGAATTTCCCCTCAAAACTATTTTTTTAAGCATAAACCAAACAGCAGGGTTGAGAACACCGCACTTGGATACAAAGACAAACATGAAGGTGGCCCTAATGTGTCTAGATCCCACCATTTTCAACTAGTGTAATGGATTTTTAGCGAACATGAAGGTTCAACTAAATTGATGCAAGAATGGGGAGAAAAACAAGTTTGGATATGGATCTCTTCTTGTGACTATTTGCATGGGGCAAGTACCATGGTTGAGGCCCCAGATAGTGATGGGAAACCTGGTGCCACAATATCCGTAGATGATAATATGGTTGGAACACATGGGCAGAGTACCGAGGGGAATGCATCCAGATCGCTATGGACTTGGCTTCACCTCATCGTGGTGCCATCAGGTTTTCGGGATAGAAGACTTCCCTTATGCAGGAACCGACTTTCAACAGGATCCGGAGCTATCCCTCCTCCCGGGAGAGGCATGGGGCCCAATGGGTAAATGTGTTTTTGGATTTTATATATTTCAATGTTTTTGTAATTTTGAGATATGTATTTTTTTTTGGTGAGTGGAATACAACTAACATGACTTTGTTGTTTGTTAAATATGTAGGACAAGAGCATCCAGAAGGATGGTATCAATATCGTCATCGGAGCAATGATGAGGAGTCATCAGAGGGGGTAGGAGGAAGCAAGAGTGGGGAGCTCCTCCATGTACAACAAAATTTTGAGGGGATGACTATGTGATTCCCCTCCCCTGTCACAGGATGTGATGTCATCGCACCTGTAGTGACACGCATAAGGTGTATCTCTCCCCTTTTTCCAACTTATCTGGAAGGTGGATCGAGCAATATTATGCTACCATGGTAGTCAAAACCAAGATGACTAGATGATGGAATCCCCATTTTTGTACTAGAAGCGATTATTAGTTGGTCAGAACTTGTTTGTATCGGGAGGCCAGTAGAGCCCCAATTTTGTATATGCACCTCATTTTGAAATATGTAACACACTTTTTGATATGTTTGTGTGTGTTTTTTGTCTACTACTTATGGATGTCTCATGATGTGTTTGTCAATCCATGTTTATGTACATGCATGCTAGATGACTTAATTAATAAGACATATTCCATTCTAACACGTAAGTATCCAATGAATCAGCCAATGCATTATATCCTCATAGAGCATTAAAATATTCGATATACTCAAAGTAGCATTCAAGAAGGTGCACTCTCAAATACTTACACAACAATGCGGGATATCTGACACTATAGCCATGATTCAACTGTGATACCACAAGCTGAGAGTCCAACCTGACAACTAAGCGATGAATGCCAAGGATGAGAACCTTGAACAAAACTTCAATGACAACACTATATTATGCGATGTTATTGGTTGCAGGACCAAGGTAGACACCTCCTAAACTCACTAGCTCGTTAGTGGGAAAGACGATTACCCAAGCAATGGAAGCTATATTTTTGGTACTACGGATGGTACCATCAGCATATCCCATGGGGAATGAGGTGGGAAATGACATTTGCAAATCAAGTATTAATCATGATAAAAAACAACATGAGACACTCGATGAAAAAAAAAGTAAAGCACACCACTCCAAAACCAAAAACACACCTATGTATCAAGCATCATGTAGCCAAATGAACTAAGCATAATTCTTTTTAAGGTAGAGCCCATTGTGAAGATCCATAAGGGGATTTCTATCATAGTCAACTAGCTCGTAGGCCCCTCTTTTCAAGACATGTTTAAAAATATATGGACCATTCCAAACGGGTTCAAATTTACATGCGCCTAATGTATCATGGTCCTCATCATAAACCAATACCAGGTCACCCTCCGCAAAGACACGAGGATGGACAAATTTATCATACTAATCTTTGATGTGTTTCTTATGAGTTTCAATGGCCAAGGTGGAAACGCGACATTTTTCATCAATACAGGCCAAGTACAAGAGACACTCCTCCTCGATGAAGGTGTTGGGTATTAGTTCTATGACGATTTTCAATGACAGGATTTCGCATTCAATCAGAAGCAAAACCTTCAAACCATAAACGAGTTGGAATGGTGTGAACCTGGTGGTAGTTTTAGTTGAGGTATGGTAAGCCCACAATGTCAAAAATAGCATGAGATGCCAATTAGTCTTATGTTTCCCCAACATCCTTTGGATCATGGTTTTTAAGAAATGGTTGATAGATTCTACTTGGCCATTGGCTTGAGGACAATAGGGTTTCAAGTTATCACAGTGAAAACCCAACCTGGAAACTAATTCGGTCATCATATTGTTACGAAAATGGGACCCAATCTATCACTGTGGTCTTAGGAACACCAAACCTAGAAATAATTTGATTGAACACAAATAGAGCAGCAGTCTTGTTATCGTTGGAAAAGGTAGGCAAGGCCTCAGACCATTTCGTGAAGTAGTTAACAACCACAATGATGTATCCATGACCATTCGCTAAGGTAGTCTTATGTGTCAAGAAATCAATCCCCCATATGGAAAAGGGATCGATGGTCACCACGGGATGAAGTGAAGCAGGGTGAGTGCACATATTATGGGTGAATATTTGATAAGAATAATATTTATAAACCAAATTCATACAATATTTTAAGATCATGGGTAAGAAAACTCTAGCATGCAATATATTTTTGGCAATGGCCAACCCAAAGAGATGATCGCCACATGCTCTAGTGTGTCAGTCATTCAAAACTCTTTCATCTTCCTCATCGATAAGGAAACGGCATAGAACCAAATTGACCCCTCGACGATAAAAAGTATCATCCACAATGATGTAGTGTCTAGCCCAATGCCTTATGCGAAGACATTCATCACGGGAAAGTTGAGGATGCAAATGTTGGGTCTAGAGGTAGACCAAGACATCTCCATCCTAGGGATTAGATGAGTCAATGAGGAATAAAAACTCATCAAGAAATGATTCATTTACCACGAGTTCAAAATCAACTCATGGAATTTTGGACATCAACTCAGGGAAGTTTGGACATCAACTCTATGAATGCCAAGTATTTCTTAGACTTGGAGGAAGAAAACTCCAGTTCAAACTCTTGGACAATAACAATACACTTTGATTACATTCCCTGAATAACTTGACAGATGAGGATGTGTTTCATTAGGTTGGCATCGAAATAATCGTGGTCTTCCGCATGAGGATCTAATGTCATAAATGTTGGATAGAATGCATTGGTGTCAAGTCCAACTTCTCAACATGAGACTATCGAAGTTCGAGGCCAACCAGTCCCTTTCTAATATAGAAAATTATATTCTCTCATTATGCAACATCCTCTTGGATGAGCACCATTCCTATGGTGGATTCAAAGGCTATGATATATATCAAGAAGTCCCAACCATATTCAAGAGGGCTCGGTAAGGGATTCAACATAAAGGCCTTCTTCAAGGCATTAAATGACATTTGAGCTTGGTCTTCCCACACAAAAGGTATGCCTTTCTTCAATAAGAACATAAAACCTTTTGTGATCTTAGCGTAATTGACAATGAATCTAAGAAAAAAGTTTTCCTTCCCTTGCAAACTTTGGAGTTGGCTAATGGTATGAGGAGGAGGTAAATTAAAAATAGCATCAACCTTCAAGGATGCCCCATAATCCCATACTTGGACATAATGAAACCTAGAAATCACCCAAACACCACACAAAAAATGCATTTATGTGGGTTTAAACGAATATTATATAGTGGCATCGGGTGAAAATGGCCCACAAATGAATAAGGTGATCCTTGTGATGCTTGGAATGAGCAACCAAATCGTCCAAGTATGCCTCTACAATCTATTTCATGTCGTGAAATGTGTAAGACATGTCATGTTGGCAAGTGGCTTCAGCATTT
Source organism: Picea mariana (assembly GCA_032191745.1). Taxonomy (NCBI): domain Eukaryota; kingdom Viridiplantae; phylum Streptophyta; class Pinopsida; order Pinales; family Pinaceae; genus Picea; species Picea mariana. Next base: position 27,193 of record JASDQU010883872.1, on the reverse strand, counting down.
TTAAGACCAAATGGAAACTTTCGATAAGCAAAAGTACCCCAAGGAAAAATGAAGGGCGTCTTGTGTTGATCTTTCGATTTGATCTGAATTTGATTATAGTTAGAGAAACCATCCATGAATGAGAATATTTCACTCACAACACATTCATTGATAATCTAAACAATGAATGGGTTTGGATAATTATCCTTTAGACAAGATTTGTTCAAATCCCTATAATCAACACAGACCCTAATATTTCCCTATGTCTTGGTGACCAAAACAAGGTTGGAAACCCATTGAGGCAAGGAAACCAGATAGATAAAGTGGGCATGAAGAAGGTTTTCAACTTTTTCCTTGATGGCAGCAGCTTTCCTTAGGTTTATTGGTCGTAGCTTCTACGAGACCGGCTTGGCTTTGTCATACATTTCAATTTCATGTTCGATAATATGTGGGTCAATGATAGGCATTTATTTATAGGACCAATAAAAAACATCATGAAATTATTTGAATAGGGTTGTATAAAGTTCAATTTCTTGGGACGAACAGTCAACACCTATCAGGATGTGTTCCATGACACCTGGATTTTCAGAAATGTCAATGGGTATATTTTTTGAAATATTTGTCAATTTACCTTCTAAAAATACATCATGGATCATAATAGGATATTGGTCCATTGAACATTATCAGTGGCAATAGGAATTTTAATTGTATCCTATAACTATTCAAAATCGGGAAGAAAAGACACTCGATGGTGCATATCCTCCCATGGCATATCATATGAATCCATGACCTACATGATAGCTTCACCATATGGAAGTTTGAGATCAATGAAGTCATCGAAAAATGGAAGAGGATTAACGGCCCAAGAGAACTGTGGTTACTAATTAGATTCCACATCCTGAGGGGAATCTAAATCAGAGTCAATAGATGTTGATTGGATTGTTTGATAGGAAATATCTATGGGGATGAGAGGTGTGCATGCTCCATATTATTCAACATCCTTAGGACGAGGTACCACCGAAGGATCAATAGACTCGAGGGATCCACCGGTAAATGATGAAATCATGTTGATAGGAGCAATGTTCACAGCAGGGGGGGTGGAGGAAGGGGAAATATTCCCATGAGTGAAGGATATTTAAACATCCCCACACCCATACTCATATGACATTGTTGTGTATCATCGACAAAGGGTACATCAAACCCCAAATTGGATCCAAGGTTTGGGGTACAAAATACAAGTTGATCGATCATCACTATTTTCCCTTAATGAGGGAAACGTAAGACCCTAAATACTAATGAGATGATCACATTAATCTCATAGAAACAAGTGCACCCAAGTAACAAGTTGTACTCAAGAGGTGCATCGATAACCTCCACAGAAACAAAGACAGACTTACCACCTAAATCAATGGGTAATGTGGTGATTATCCCATGGGGCTGGCACATATGTCCATCAAATGCCTTCAACAGTGTTATAGAAGTGTCAAGCTTAGGTGAGCTAAGGGCCTTCCAACAAGAAATAGACATCATGCAAGTCGAGGCTCCTTCATCAATCACAATGAGAAGGAATTTTTTCCCCATAGTTCTTACTCTAATCTGGAAAGCGATTTGATGGGAAATCCTTTGATGAACCTAATTAGAATCAAAGGTTATCAAAATCGACTTCAAGGGATGAACCCCACCTATGGAAAATAACAAGTATTTCCACTACACTAGGCAGCTTTGGAGAAATTCAAGTGCGAACACGGCACATGGTGCCTAGGCCAAGTCTTCCACAATGTTGTAGTTGTGGAAGGCCCGTATTTGGGTTATATGTTGTTCATTGAAGAACTCCCTTTGAGGGGGGGGAAGTGGTGTGCCAAAGGATGGCTTCTCAATCTAAAGAGAGCCACCAATATGGGAAGAATATGTTGATTTATGAAAAACAAGAGTAGGCTCAGAATTTTCATAGTTCTTGGATTGAGTCTGCAAGTTGACTCTCTGGTCACCTATAAATATTATGGCATTCAAGGAAGACCCCTCATGTTGAGGGGTACCTTCCATGCCCCCTTGAAGAAGGGTAGGATTTTCTACAACCATGTGTTGAGATTGAGGCAGAAAAGGATGAGTTAGGAAAAAAGGCTATTAGGGGCCCCTTTGATAAGACAAATATAAATGGATCTCATCCTTCTTGGGACATTGATGAGTAGGGTGATCATCCCCACAAATCATGCAGGGGGAACTGACTCTTCATTTTTTCTTTTGTGGGCCCTCTTTGATTTTTTTTTGCTAGAGCGATCACTTGCTCGGTGTTGGAATTTTTATTTTTATTCATCTTCTTCTTTCCTCCAAGTTTTTGAGGATTCTTCGGTTGCATGGATTGTACCAAATTCACCTCAGGGGTCTGAGTATGGATAGTTGCAGTTTGAGAATTATATCCAGAAGCTAACGGGTGTGATGAGATAGACATGTGACCCATATGATTAGCTAACTATCCCATAGAGGCATGGGAAACAGAACCCACCACACCATCAGCATGTGGTCCTGGGTTTGGCTTGTTAGGATCTGTCAATGGCCTAAGAGCATGTGGGATAATATCATAAATAGTTCTCGACTAATTGTTAATCAAATCTAAGTGTTGGGCACGCATGATGGCTTGCTCCTCAGTAGCCTATTCGATGTTGGGTTTTTATAATATTTGCAGTGAAAGTATAGTCAAGGTGAATCAACTGATGGTCAAAGTCGAGGTGGATCGACAACAAGTCAAAGGTCAAGGTGAGTCGACCAGTTAAATTTGAATTTTAAGGTCGAGGCAACTTGACATGGTAAAGGAATCAATAGAAAGTCGAAGAGGTTAACCAACACGAGGTCGATAGGAGGACGTCTGGCGACTGACTGAAGAATGAATGAAGGCTGACAGGTAGTCGACTAGTAATACGACTTGGAGTCTATTGTAATAGAATCCCAAGATTTGTGGAATTTGTAGCCAATGATCTACATGGATTTGTAACCATTTTTGGGTGCCACGTCTTTAGGATTTTTCCTATTTTAAATCCTATAAAGATGCGTGTTGTAAGGTCGTAAAGGCTAATGAGAAAATCGTAGGTTGTTAGTCATGTAGATGTAAGCCGGATTGGATACAGGGTTGTTCTTACATAGGAAAGAGGATATGGTGTTGATTGTGTCTTAGGTGTGGACCAAGGTTAGACATGTAACCTTTTATTCATATTGAATAAGACAAAAAGAGAGCATAACGGTCAAAGAAATGTTGGTTTTCTCGGTTTGGGTTTCTAGGGTAAAATCTATGTGTATTGTGTGATTTTTTTTTCATTTACATTCTTAATTAAATTCTTCTTCTCCTCTGCTAGGTTAAGTGTGGAAATGTCTCTCATTTTCTGACAAGTGGTATCAAAGCGAAGTTCATCTCTAACAAGTGGTATCAGAGTTGTGTTATGCTTTGACGTGTGTATCAGATCTTGATTTACCAATCTTGAATCTAAGAACTAAACCCTAGGTACAGTAAGAGTTGTAAGTCATAAATTGCGTTAAAGATCGTGGTAAAGAATGGCGAGTAGTTCAAGAATAGAGATAGAAAAATTCAATGGCCAGAATTTTGAGAATTGGAAGCTTAAAATGGAAGATCTTCGTGTAGATCAATAACAATGGACAGTGGTCTATCCATGTACCCATATGACACACATGTTGAAGGAGTAATGGGAGAAAATCAAAAGAATAGAAAGAAGTACAATTTGACTTTGTCTTGCAGATTCGGTATTGTTGAATGTCTCAGGTGAATATTCGACCAAGAAATGGTGGGACAAGTTGGGAATCTTATACCAGTCGAAATCTCTGGTAAATAAGTTATTTCTCATAAATAAACTTTATCTTTTGAGAATGAGTGATGGCAGTTCAATGACTGAGCATTTAAATTCATTTAACACCATTTTAAGCCAGTTACCGTCTGTGGATATTAAAATCACCGAGGAGGATAAGTGTATAAGCCTATTATGTTCTTTGCCAGACTCCTGGGATAGCTTAGTCGTGGTTATAGGGAGTAATACAACCACAATATGCTAGAAGATGTGGTTTCTTCTCTGTTGTCAAAACAAATTGGAAGAAAGAACATGGAAGGATCGATCAAAGTTGCTTTAATGGTGAGAGGTCAACCAGTTGAAAGAGATAAAGGAAAATTCTCCAGTAGAAAGTCCATGTCAAAGGGTAGATCTAAATCCCTAGTTCAGTCGACAAGAAGATGTTAGATATGCAGTAAAGTTGGGAATTACAAAAAGGACTGTAAGTTGAGGGAGATGGAAGTCAATATGAGATATGTAGAGAAGCAGTTGACTAAGAGAAAGAAGACACTAAATAAAGGAGGTGATGTGTACCTGGTGTCGACCAGTACACAATTGGATCAAGGTGTTTGGTTGATCAACTCAAGAGAATCCTATCATATGACACCACATAGAGAATTGTCCTGCAAGTATGAACAATATGATGGAGGTGATGTGTTCTTGGGGGATGACTTGACAACCAAAATTATCGAAGGATGAAGAATTTGACCGATACTGCAAGATGGGAGGAAAAGAACCCTTCCAGGTGTGCTACACATTCCAAGTTTGTCAAGAAATCTGATATATGTTAGTAAGATGAGTGATGGTGGGCTATGTTAGCACCATGATTTTCATAGCTAAGGTTAGAGGTTTGTCAACAATTTTCAAATCCATGCCTATTAGTACCCATATTGTTTTTATGCCTGGCATCATCTAACATCTCCAAGGGTCAATTTCAAAAGGAAGCTTTTCATTTATTATTTCCATTTCCATTTGCAACTGGCCACTCCAAAATTTGCTACGCGTTGCACAGGGCGCTTCACCGTGCATAGGATTTTGTCACGCATTGGATTTAAACGTGCAGTGGATTTCATCGCGTAGTGGATTTTGTCGCATAGTAAATTTCGTCGCGCAGTGGATTTCATCACTCATAGGATGTTGTCGCGCAGTGGATTTCGTCGCGCGGTGGATTTCATCGCATAGTGGATTTTGTCGCGTGGTGGATTTCATTGCGTGATGGACTTCATCGCTCAGTGGATTTTGTCACACAAAGGATGTTATCGCGCAGTGGATTTCATCGTGCAGTGGATTTCATCACGCAGTGGATTTTCCTGCGCACAGGCTACAGATCGCACTGCGCAAATAACTGTTTTAGTGGTCAATTTCAAGATCAATTTATGACCAAATGGAGAGGAAGTTTTAAACTTCCCGAGAGGTTTTTGTTGAGGATAAACCAAATAATACAAAACTCTCTCATATTTGAAAAATGTGTCTCGGATTGGGATATTCCAAGGAATATTTGAGCCCTATTTTTAAGTTTTCATGATTTCCTGTCCGAGACATGTTTTTGCAACACGTATTCCGGCCAGATGAAGATGAATTTCAAGAAAATGATAGAGATTTTTCTTTGTAACGATATTAAATAAACAAACCTCTCTCAGTTTTGGAGAATGGGTTTTTATTAGTGATCTATGATGTCATATTTAACACCTATTTTCCTAGTTTGTTGCGCAATCCGCTGTGTTTTTTGTTGTAGGTTACTATTGCGTAACAGACTGTTGTGCAAGGGTGACAGAGTGTCCATAAGTGAACATGATGACTCATCACAACCATATGGTCAAATTCTTATCATGATCAATGATTGTAAAGAATATTTTGATTACGATTATGATTTGGCAAAGTCAGGTTTTCTATTTTTAGTGAATCCGTTGAAGTTATTGTTCTCTTTCAAAGAAAACGGATCCATGATTCTAGGAGAGAGGAGTTCGACCCTAGAAGACAAGGGTGACATTAGTTTTTTATATATGGGGATCATTTTCATGTAAACAGGGTTGGTTGGCAAAATTAGTATAGACAGTGTCTATTGAATGTAGTTTGAGCCCGATCGAAACTTAATGCAAAAGTCCTGAAGCGTTGATGAAAAGATTCTAATTGTACTAGTTGGTTGTATTTTTTTTCCTTTCTTTGCATATGTACTTCCTGTTTTCTTTATTCATATCTTTTTCTGTCTAAATCAGAACGAAATTTCAAACCTGTGGATTTGTTGCACAACGCCCCTTGTTTGCGCTATTTAGACAAAACATATTTCCTATAAAGTTAACTATGAATTCATCCTCAGTAGTGCTCCAAGTTGCTTCATGTGTTTTCTCTCTTCCGCACACAAAGATTTTGAACTGAAGACTACTGCTCGCTTAGCCGTTGTCCTCTCAAGTTTAGTCATTGATTCATTTGTTTCCATCGTTTCCTTAATTTGACTCCATAGCCCAAGGTCTTACTTTCTTGGGCCAATAGAACCAAAACTCATTATCTGATAGTGTTAAATCTAGCCAATAGTTTAAAGCCATATCCTGTATTGAGACAAATTCTTCCGAGAGAGCCCTCTCCAGGTCTAAAAGGCTAGTTTCGAGCCTTAAAGTTGGTTGAAATAGTTACCTCTGTTGTCTAGTTATCAGTCGAACATATTTATAAAGTGCTAACAGGGTAAACACTCTGTTTCACAAGGATTTGTGCAATATGGTCAAAGGTGTGAAGGCCTTAATGAAAGGAGTTTGGATTGGAACCCTATACAGGTTATTAGGGAATGTCGACGCAACTAGATGCAACATCATCGTTGCTATTGAAGTTGACTCGACTTCAACTCAACTCGGCCTAACTCTGGTTGAGTCAGTACAAACGACTCAACAAGACATGATAAAATCGACCCGACCAGGCTATGGCACGAGAGGATGGGACGCATTGGAGAAAAAGGACTTCAAGCTATGCAGAAAAAAGGTATGGTCGAAGGATTTACTGAATGTGACTTAGAAGTTGAATTTTTTGAACATTTCATATATGGAAAACAATGTCGGGTGAGGTTCCCATCTAGAGCGACAAGGAAAAATGGGATTCTAGAACTAGTTCATAGTGATGTGTTTGGCCCGATACTAGTTCCTTCACTTGGTGTATCCTTGTATTATGTCTCCTTCATAGATTATTTTTCCAGGAAGACATGGATATATTTCTTAAGGAAGAAATCATAGGTTTTCAAGAAATTTAAAGAGTTTAAATCTCTTGTATAAAACTAGACATATAAAAAGATTAAGGTGTTGAGAAATGACAATGGTGGTGAATTCTGTGGAAAATAATTTGATCATTTTTGTAAGAAGTGTGGCATATCACACCAAAATACCACACCATATACCCCACAACAAAATGGAGTTGTCGAGAGAATGAACAGAACGTTGATGGATAAGGAAAGGAGCATGCTCAGTGGTGTTGGGCTCGCAAAGGAATTATGGCCGAAGGTAGTCAACACTGCAAGGTATCTGGTGAATATGTCTCCTTCGTCGGCTCTAGTAAACACAGCTCCACATGAGGTATGGTTGGGTAAGAATCCTTCAGTTGCACATCTCAAAGTATCTAGTTGTGCTGCATTGGTGCATTTTCCCAAGGAAAAGAGGAGCAAGTTGGACAAGAAGGCAGTCAAATGTATTTTCATTGGATATCAAGAAGGAGTGAAAGGATATAAGCTCTGGGATACTGCATCAAGGAGAATAGTGTACAGTCGAGATGTGGTCTTCAAAGAAGTTGGAGGTAAGTCTGAGCCTAAAGAAGTTGTTCAAACCGAAAATAATCCTGAGATGGTGCAGTTTGAAATGACGAACGAAGAAGATGATTCAAATGAGTCAACTGAATCTAAGGAAGAGGTGGAACAACAGACTTTGGTGGTAATGAGGTCGGAAAGAAAAATAAAACCAGTTGAAAGGTATAGTCTTCCCGACTTCCATTCCACATTTTTGTTAAATTCCATCAACGATGACCCCAAGTCGGTCGGTAAGGCAGTCGACTCGACAGAGGGTAAACTCTGGAAGGACACCATGGTCGAAGATATGGAATCCTTGCACAAGAATGAGACATGGGATTTATTCAAGTTACCTAGTGGAAGAAATATCATCAATAGAAAATGGGTATTCAAGAAGAAGATAAATTTTGTAGGATAAGTCGAGAAGTTCAAAGCTCGACTGGTATAGAAAATTATTTCCAAGTCGAGGGAGTCGACTTTGGTGATATTGTTTCCCTTTCTACAAAACCAACTTCCATTAGAGTACTAATGTCTCTGGATGTAGTATTCAATCTAGAAATAGAACAGATGGATTTGAAGATAACATTTCTACATGAGGACATGGAAGAAGAAATCTACATGAAATAGCCTGAAGGATTTGTAGTAAAGGGAAAGCAAGATTTGGTGTGCAACATAAAAATATCTCTTTATGGTATAAAGAAATCACCAAGGATGTGGTACTAGAATTTTGACACATACATCTTTAGATTGGGATTTGTGAGAAGCAAAGTTGATCACTGCATATATTCCAAGGAAGAAGGTGGGTGTTTCATATATGTAGCTTTGTATGTCAATGACATGTTGTTGATTGGAAACAACATGGACGCAATAAAGGAGGTGAAGAAGCAACTATCCTCCAAGTTCGACATGAAGGATCTCAATGCAGCTAACTTCATTCTAGGAATGGAGATTGAAAAATATTGAGACACTAGAAAACTATGGTTGAATCAGATGAAGTATATTGAAACAGTTCTAAAACGTTTCAACATGCAGGATTGCAAACTGGTGAAGGTGCCAATTAATGTGGGAGAAAGAATAACTATTGAACATTGATTGAACATTGTCCAAAGACATAGGAAGAAATAGAGGACATGACACATGTTCCATATGCAAGTCTTGTTGGTAGTATAATGTATTTGATGGTTTGCACTCGACCATACATTGTCGATGTAGTGGGAATGTTGATCAGGTACATGTCGACACCTGGAAAGGAGAATTGGACAGTTGTCAAGAGAGTATTTGGGCATTTGTGTGGCATGAAGAACTATGCTATATGCTACCAAGGAAGACCTAGAGGTGACAGTGATAAATTAAATGTACATGGATTTTTGAACGTTGACTAGGCTAGAGATATAGATTGAAGGAGGTAGACCAGGGGATATGTCTTCAAGATGTTTGGTGGAGAAATAAGTTGGATGCATAAGTGATAGGAGGTCATATCCTTGTCAACAACAGAAGCTGAATACATGGCGGTCACTCATGGAAGAAAATAAGTTGTATGGTTGCAAAGGTTTTGTTCATGAATTGGGTTTGAGAAGAGATCTATGAAGGTAAGTTGTGAAAGTCAAAACACAATATTTCTAGAAAAGAACCTTGCGTATCATTCAAGGACTAAGAACATTGATGTACAATACCATTTCATAAGAGACATGGTAGAAAGTAACAAGGTGCTACTGGAGAAAGTAAACACATTGGAAAACATAGCAGACTCCTTGACCAGGTCTATGAGTGCTATGAATTTCTCTTGGTGTAGAGAGGCAATGAGCATTGCTTCCCTAGGTGTAACACACCCACGACAGGGTGTAAAAATAATTTATTTTCTTAATGGATAGATTATCCATCCAGGATTTCTAATTTCGAAAGTCTGGGACACATCCCGACCCTCTAGTCAAGATTCTCTAGTTCTCTAAGTAAAACGAGACTTTGAGACCTTGATAGTCTCACCTCTTAATCAAACACAGTCCCTTTCGACCTCTGGTGTAGGTCTTATGATACCCGCGACCTTCTCCTTCATGCTTTAGTGAAGTCTCAGCGTTGGTGTTATCCCCTTTTCTCCTGGCGACCATTGCATATGACCGCGGGTTATGATCGAACACCAATTACGCAATTGCGGGTGCGACCAAGAGTGGTTTGGAACCAAACTTATTTTCACCCCACAATTCACCATGAGCCACCACATGTCCTTTTGTCAATACCATGGTCTCGATTGCGGCTCGCCCTCAAATTTTTAAAGTTTGAACACCTTTTTTCCCCGCAATGCGACATGACCATTGATCTCATGATCTTGACGGTAATTTTGAACTGATGGCTTAGATCTGTCCCTTTCGAACCTGCGGATCGGATTTGACCCCTTTTAAATCAACGGACATGATTAGTTTCGTGATTCGGGTTTTGGGTTTTCAACTCTCAAATATTTACTTTTCTCTATATGAAAATCTTCCGAAATGGAAGATCTGCTGACACATGTCCCTTTAGATGTGTATCTACGATCTTCTCCACGAGATCAGCCTTCGGGAGTTTCAATTCTCAAACTCTCGTTTATTCCAGAGTGATTTCTCCGAAATGGTAGATCGTTTGTGATGCATCCTCCCAATCCAACAGTTTTTCTTCTGCTTCAAGACTTTGGCCCTTTCAACCAGATCAACAGTCCTTTGGCTCCCTTCTTGATCAACGATTGAGATCTCCTTCGGGTCTCCGGACTTCTGAGATCTCAGATCTCAGTTTTCCTCACTCTTTGTTTCTCCCAGAAGGGTTTTAACCAGAGTCCACGATCTTATGACATATGTCCTCCCACAGATCGACAGTTCTTGGCTGCTTCGGCTATTCAGGCTTTGACAATTTCAAGCTCTTCTTCTCCCGGAGTGCTTTCACCCGGAGTTCACGATCTGTCGCCATGCGCCCTTCTAGCGATCGACGGTCATGGTTTACTTCAGTATTTTGGCATTTAGGAGTTTCTACCTTTCCACACTCACCTTCTCCCGAAATGATTTAACCCATAGTCCATGATCTATCGACATGTGTCTCCCACGAATTGACAGCTATAGATCACTTCGGGGCTTCGTGCTTTGGTAATCTCAACGTGCTCACCAACGCAAACCTCCAGAGTGTAATCCTACCGGAGTGTCAGATCTTCAGACATGCATTCCATACTACCAACAGTCAGGATGAACTTCAGCACTTCAGCCTTCGGGAGTTCTTGCTTCACACAATCCATTTTCCTCTGGAGCACTAAACCTCCAAAGCGAAGCATATGGTGCCACATGTCTCCTAGCACCAACGGCTAGGATGGACTTCGGCACTTCGAGACTTTGGGAGGATGACTCACTCCTCGATTGAAATCTCCAGTAGTTGGTCAATGTCGGACTGATTACCTCATAGATATGATGGTCGGGATGGCTCCCGGTCATCCTCAGATCTAAGGTCTAGATTAAATTTGGGACTTCGAGACTTCGAGGATTTTTACTTCCATTATGATGAACTTTCTCAATTCGCCGAACTTGCGAAGTCCGAAGGACTCAAGGGATTTACTCCCGCACTCTGTCCCATATCCAACTGTCACAATGGACCTTGACTCTTCCTAAATAGTTCTCGTTCGTTTATCTTCTGAACAAAGTAACCTTCCCTTTTGATACTTCAAAATCGCTATTATTCCTGAGCTTTGTTGGCTCTGAAAGGCTTAAGATCTTTTCACTCTTTCTCTCGAACGTAACGCTTGTAATAATTTTTCGTCACACCCCTTACGCTCATTCCTTAATCTTGAGAACTTAAGTGGTTCTTGGTCTCTGCTTGCCTCGCAGAGAGCCTGTGCATATGCGCACTATCTCTCCTGAGCTTTAGCAGGCTCCTTCCTCCAAGGGACTCATAACGACTAGGAGGGTCGACATGCATACATGAAACTGTGCCCAAGGTCGACGAACTCGCAGTTTGTGGATCTAGCTTAAGCCACCACAGGGCGCAAGCATTTACAAATATAAAACATGTCCAATCCATATAATTTCCTACTTGCCTAATTACACAATCAAGCAGACACAAAAAGGGATATAGTATAAATCATTAAGAAAACATATCCATCCCTGCAACATTCATAGGATATCCAAATTTAATTCACAGTACCACTTAAATACACAAGATATGTGATTACTTATCTATTACAAGTGGTATCCAACTAACTAACTGTCGGTGTTCGTCCTTCCACCAGACCATTGGATCATAGGAATTCATTATTAGCACTCTGGCCACCCCCATCCCAAGCCATGATATCACCAGGGAACTCTCGCAGTTCTCAATGATTCTTTCTCTATTTCATCTTCTACTCGGGTTTTGTTCTCTGCAAACTTTTAGATGTTTTCTTCTCTGTTATGGCCTTGGCAAGGTTTATCAGAATCTCACTTGGCATCAATCTCGTGGCCTTCTCTTCATTATCCGTTGGAGAGCTCTATGCATTCTCCTTATCCATTTGTATATCTTTCTTCTAGGATGGTTCTCAACCCATCTTGTTCCTTATGTCAAAAGGTAACTCTGATCAACTTGGCCTGTCATACCCAGTAGTACTTCGGGCTGGTATTCTGCAGTTTTGGCCATGGTTCCATTCATGGGAGTGGTTGACAATTCAACCACTGGTCCTTTCTTCATTAACTGATTTCTCTCCTTGGGATTTGAAGGAGGTTTATTATCCTCATCAAGGGAATTTGGGGTTATTTGATATAATGACCCTCCCTTATAGTTTTCACATTCTTTCCTTTAGTGATATCATGGCCATTACTTTCAAGGCTTCACCACCACAATCATTTATTGGTACCTCAAACAATAATAAATTTACACTGTCCACATGCCTTAGCATGGTAAATATTATTTTATGATTAATTAAAAACTGGGGGAAACAGGGGTGTTACAATTCCCTCCCCCTTAAAGGAACACCGCCCTTGGTGTTCTTTCTCAAAACACTTGTCATGCCTTTCTCATTCAGTTGTTTCAAAAATATTGATCCTTCTTCCTCGTTCGGGTTCTTTTTCAGACCTTTAATCTTGGTCACATGCTTTCAATAATTCTTGGACAACAAACACGTTAATCATATCCTTATGTGAAAACATTTCATAAGAAAAAACTCTAGGAAAATTTCATAATCTTAGCAGAATAATTATTTGTGCAAATTGTAGATTTGTATCCACATGGTTGTTTTGTTATCCAGGATCATTACTTTTCCTTGACATACCCATTGGGTGCATGATCCTAATTCAATAGTTTACAAGAACTGTTAAGGTTTCATATTCCCTGTGGTCACTCACCCTCCAAGCCTAGGCTCAGGCATCCCCTTCTCTTCTATACAGTCCCTCAGGTGATCCATCTTGCCTTGCCAAGGTTTTCTCACACAGGAAGAACTACCCATCGTGTGCATGATCCCATTCAATAGTTTACAATAACTATTAAGGTCTCCTCTTCCTTGCGGTCACTCACCCTCCAAGCCAAGGCTCAGGCATCCCCTTCTCTGCTATACAGTCCCTCTGGTGATCCATCTTGCCTTTCCAAGGTTTTCTCACATAGGAAGAATTCCAGAGACTCTGTCGAGTCTTACAGTTGAGGCATCCCTCAGACTTTCTCTATCGAGGTGTCTCTCTGGCTTTTGTTACCTCAACACAATATATTATAGATGATCATGGCTTACCACGGGGTTCTCATGGCTTAGCAGTAGCCATTTTTCATGCTTTTACAGCTTGATAGCCTTCTGGCTATACAGTCCCTCTGGTGATCCATCTTGCCTTTCCAAGGTTTTCTCACATAGGAAGAATTCCAGAGACTCTGTCGAGTCTTACAGTTGAGGCATCCCTCAGACTTTCTCTATCGAGGTGTCTCTCTGGCTTTTGTTACCTCAACACAATATATTATAGATGATCATGGCTTACCACGGGGTTCTCATGGCTTAGCAGTAGCCATTTTTCATGCTTTTACAGCTTGATAGCCTTCTGGCTCAGCTAAAGTTAGGGACAAAGGTTACTCTCCTTCTCCCTACTCAAACATAGATAGGGATGAAGGTTAATCTCCTTCTCTCGAGACAATCTTTATTTAATGCAATCGGATTATACTCTTTCTCACCTGTATCACGGACATATAAAAATTCATGAGACATCATCATAAATTTTAAATTCAAAATTTTCTTGTAAATCTGTGAGCCAGAGATATCCAAATTCCACATTTTGTTTCCATATTTATTTCGCACAGGAAACAGATTCATAATTATGGGACTTTCCTTCCCATGGCGGTTTGTCTTAGCAGGCAATTGGTATTCCTTATGTCTTTCAATGATGCCATATTCAATACTACTTTGCTTCCTTCACTTTCAACTTCAATCAGCCAAACAAATTGTTAGTTTCCATGCACATACATTTTATTGCACCTTTATAACGTCATCACAAACAATTTTAGAATTGTGCATGCTAACAATCAAATTCACTTTCTCAGAAAGGAAATACCATTCCTTGTAGTTTGGCTCAGTAGGCAATTGGTCTTCCTTATGGGCTTACAATACTGCCATATCCAAGACCCATTTCCTCCTGCAATTTCAACATTCCTCAGCCAAACAAATTGTTAGTTTTCATGCACATTACCTTTTCAAAATCAAGCATACTAACAGTCCAAGTCATTTTCATCTATTCAATAATACAAAGAAAAAGGATACATCATCCCTTACCTATGCATCATTTCAGCCTACCAAAATTTTCAGAATGTAATTCAGATATCAATTGACCTTAATGAATGTGCCAACATTTGTGGCCACAATCATATCCAATGCACCTTTGCATTGATTTTAAATTTCCCACACTTTATGACAAGTGCGTTGGAGATTAGCCAAGCTTTTCACCATATGGTTTATTCATTATCATTCATTGTTACAGCAAGACTATGCTTCTGACTACAGGATGATCACGATTCCCAAATCAGTACACATGAAACTCAAAATTTTCACATGAATTCCTTTAAGCATTCTTCCTCCACTAATAACCAGGGTGCCAACACTCATGGCCACCCAGATTAGTTTTCCTTTAGTGCTTACATAATTTAAGAAAAAAATTGGAAGGTCCTCCTTTCTTACTGAAAAATCCATTGTCTACCATCTTATGCAACATGCATTCCATGCAGTGTGCAATATATGAGCACTTTTGTTTCCAATCATTCCTTGATTAGTCCATGTATTCATGACATATAGGTTCATGAATTCTTCTGAGGATTACAATCAGTCATTACTACCAGAGGTTCACACCTCCATCATTCAGGTTATCCTTCTTGAATCATACCCTACTTGGGTATCCAAGGCATACAACTACCTTTCAACATTCCATACATAACATTAAGACCGTAAAACATTTCAGAAGGGATTCTTACCCAATCCCTTCATACCTTGTGCCACATAGGCATGAACATTTTTATATTGGTTTTGTCTGTTAGCACCCCCTCTTATATTATCCCATCAGTGGCGCTCCATGGGGACTTTTAAAGTCCCTTCAACAATCTTTCAACAAGAACCTTCTCATAGTCATCCTCTGATTGAGGTTGTTTGTTATTGGCAACTGTCTATTTCAATAGTTCGAATCTATTTCTTTCTACACATGGCATACATCATAAACACATTACTCGTCATGTAAATTAAAAATGCAAGTACCATAGCATTTAAATTAATAAAACATTTTCAGACATGTCCTAACATATCTGTATGCACTTCATCACATTATCCTTAATGTTTTTATGAGTGCAATACTGATAGTTCTCAACGGTTTCTGTAGTAATAAAATCCTCATCACTTTGGTGTCAAAACATTTACTTTCATTAGTAGATCAGATTTCTCATTCCAAAGGAAGCATAACACATAGCAAGAAAGGAATTAGGGTTCTCCCCTTCTTCAAATTCTTTCTACATTGCCTGGGACTTTTCAGCCCAACTGAGTTATTTCTAAGGCCTCACTGTCTTTTCTCTGCTTTTGCAATTTACTCCCTGTTGGGATCTTCCTGCTCTTTTCCTTGAGCATCCTTGGTTAGGCCTCACCCTAACCTTTTTGGAATACAACAACATACTTTAATAGCAAACCATTTTTTTTTTTCATAATGGATCATGAACTTGTGCATCCTGCACATTACCATTCAGTTATCAGAATGGTCAATATTCATTTATTAGTCTTCTATTCCTTACATGATGTTTTTCAAAATGTAATCTAGGATTCTGGTGTATATATATAATCTTGTAGCTCACTGCTCAGTTTCCTAGCAGTTACTAAGGTTGTGACTCTGTCCTCCTGACAAATTTTTCACACAGTACTTCCACAGGAAACTCCCTCAGCATGCAACTTCCTTACTGCACGTCCATCACTATCTGTGATGGACTCAACCTTGAGCGGTTTACCCAATATTCCATAAGGAATATAAACATGCACCTTTGTCATGTACCAAAATTATTAATCCATACATACTGTGGTTTTGTTAACTTACATCCATGATGTACTTAACCATATTCATAATCCTAAACCTACATGTAGCGGTCATAGGTATGTTTCACAACCCACCTACATATTTATATTTAAGATCAGTCGACTCAGGATTGTTCACAATCCTTCTCCTGTGATCCTCAAAGGCATAATCACTTGCCTCTTATTATGACAATAGAGCATCTTTTCTCATTTACCCTTTTTAGCTAATTATATTAGTATTTTCCGAGGAAAGGGAATACATTCCTCCTCAAGCTATTATTTGGGATAGAACTTTCATGACTCTTTAGAATGGAGTTATCCATGCATCCATAGTATTCATTTATTCTGGGCAAGAGAAATTCTTTCTTTATATTTCACTCATTGAAGCAACCATATTGTACCTATAACTATACTCTTACATCATACATGTGCATCACTTTGCACGTTTAATATCATTCATACCTAACTAGTATTAATATCAGTCTTCATATTAGGAAGCTCCACAATGCATTAAACCCATGCACTCAAGCATAATTAAACACGGATAAGTATTCATCATGCTAGCTTATTGCTTGCACCTTTTCCATGTCATTCACACACATCGACATAGCATGCTTCTATATCCTTTTCCCAAGGATCTTCCAATCATCCTTATGATCATGTATACACATTTGTGTATAAGTAGGTGCATCTCTTGCACCTTTTTACCTCATGCATTCGCTTGATAGTTTAATTTCATCATTAGTGTCCTTTAGTTTGATATTTCAGTCACTTACAAGACTAATCTCATAGTCATATCTCGTATTGATGTTGCCTTCTCTCAAGGCAATAAACAACCAGGGTAACTTTCTTCTTTATGCGACAACATCTAGCAAGAAAACCTTATTGCCTCAACATCCATAGGGTTTTACCCATCTCACTTTTCTTTGGTCATGAGGAGTTACATACTCCGATTTTAATATAAAGAAGTAACTATAACTACCAGGGATCCTACCTAATCCTATCAAATTCCTTTAAGCTCACAAAAGTATTAACCATTATATAATCCACCATCATCAGTGCCTGAAGTTCCAATTTTTCATGCTTAGAAGCAGTATTACGAACACCAGGTCATCTGTCCTTCGGCCTTCAGCTACTCTTGACATAACCCTACCACCTTCAGCTATCCACATTCAAGTCTTATTATAAATTTTAATTAGCATATCCCTACTCCGGTAAGAGTAGTTATCATGCTAACAAGGGCTAAAGAAATTCTTATGTTGAGATTCAACAAGAATTCCCAAAATCACAGGTTCAATCTGCAGTCCTTCTCCTCAAGGAGTAAATGCAAATAACAATATCTCCTTATGCAACTCGTACATAAGACCAACCAAGCCAAGTGTTGTAACCATGCTCTGATACCAATCTGTAACACACCCATGGTGGGGCGTAAAAAAAAATTATTTTCTTAATGGACAGATTCTCCATCCAGGATTTCTAATTTGGAAAGTCCGGGACTCAGCCCGACCCTTCGGTCAAGATTTTTTAGTTCTCTAAGTCAAATGAGACTTTGAGACCTTGATAGACTCACCTCTTAATCAAACACAGGCCCTTTCGGCCTCTGGTGCAGGTCTTATGATACCCGTGACCTTCTCCTTCATGCTTCAGCGAAGTCTCGACGTTGAAATTAACCCCTTTTCTCTTGGAAACCATTGCATATGACCGCGAGTTACGACCGAACGCCAACTACACGATTGTGGGTGTGACCAAGAGTGGTTTGGAACCAAACTTATTTTCGCCCAGCAATTCACCATGAGCCACAAGGTGTCCTTTTGTCAATATCGTGGTCTTGACTGCGACCCGCCCTCAACTTTTTAAAGTTTGAACACCTTCTGTCCATGCAATGAAACGTGACCATTGATCTCTCGATCTTGATGGTACTTCTGAACTGACGGCTCAGATCTGTCCCTTTTGAACCTGTGGATCATATATGACCCCTTTCAAATCAACATACATGATTTGTTTTGCGATTCAGATTTTGAGTTTTCAACTCACAAATATTTACTTTTCTCTATATGAAAATCTTTCGAAATTGAAGATCTGCTAACACATGTCCCTTTATATGTGTGGCTCCAATATTCTTCGTGATATCAGCCTTTGGGAGTTTCAATTATCAAAATCTCGTTTATTCCAGAGTGATTTCTCTGAAATGGTAGATCGTCTACCACACGTCCTCCCAATCCAACAGTTCTGCTTCCCCTTCGGGACTTTGGCCCTTTCAACCAGATCAATGGTCCTTCAGATCCCTTCTCAATCAATGATCGACATCTCCTTTAGGTCTCTGGACTTCTGAGATCTCAGATCTCAATTTTCCTCACTCTGTGTTTCTCCCGAAACGGTTTTACCCGGAGTCCGCAATCTGATGACATATGTCCTCCCGCAGATCGATGGTTCCTGGTTGCATCCATTGTTCGGGATTCAACGATTTCAAAATATTCTTCTTCACATTCCCCTCGAGTGCTTCCACCCATAGTTCACAATATATCACCACGCGCTCTTCTAGCGAATGGCGATCATGGTTTACTTCAGGATTTCGATGCTTGAGATTTTCTACCTTTCCTCACTCACCTTCTCCCAAAAGGATTTCACCTGGAGTTCATGATCTATAGACAAATGTCTCCCACAAATCGGCGGCTATATATCACTTCAGGGCTTCGCACTTCGGGAATCTCAACATTCTCACCAACACAAACCTCCGGAGTGTAAAAACTCTGAACACACATCCCCTACTATCAACGGTCAGGATGAACTATGACACTTCGACCTTCAGGAGTTCTCGCTCCACACAATCCATTTTCCTCTAGAGCACTAAACCTCTTAAGCGAAGGATCTGGTGTCACGTGTCTCCTAGCACCAACGGCTAGGATGGACTTTGGCACTTTAGGAGGTTGACTCACTCCTCGATTGAAATCTCCCAGAGTTGGTCAGCGTCGAACTGATTACCTTATAGATCTGATGGTCGGGATGGCTCCCGGGCATCCTCATATCTAAGGTCCAGATTATATTCGGGACTTCAGGACTTCGGGGATTTTTACTTCCCTTATGAAGAACTTTCTCAATTCGCCGAACTTGTAAATTTCGAAGGACTCAAGGGGCTGACTCCCACACTCCTTCCCATATCCAACAGTCACAACGAACCTTGGCTCCTCCTGAAAAGTTCTCGTTCGTTCATCTTCCGAACAAAGGAACCTTCCCTTTTGATACTTCAAACTTGCTATTATTCCTGAGCTTTGTTGGCTCTGAAAGTCTTAATAGCTTTGTGCTCTTTCTATTGAACATAATGCTTGGAATAATTCTTCTGCACACCCCTTACGCTCATTCCTTAATCTCT
>JASDQU010883871.1:0-33828 GCA_032191745.1 Picea mariana | reverse complement strand
TAAAATAAATCTAAATCCAGCTATTTTGCTAACTCAATAATGTCTCTATTTATTTTTTTATTATTTATTATATGAAATATACAATTTCCAAGTTTACAAATAAATTTAGCTATTTTTGCTAACTAATAATGTCTCTATTAATGTATTCTTAATAATTATGATTTGTCTACCGTTAGAACTAGAGTAATTATTGTTAGAGGATATTGAAAAATGTTATTATTGTGATTTGGTGACACTCTAGTGAAGATAATATGAAACCTATTATTTTAAGCTTTAGTTTTAAGAAATTTTTCCATATTGTTGAAGTAATCACCCCACACACATATATATATAATTCACTTATAAGTTGTTAATTTGAGGGTTTTAAGAATTAAGTAGATGTCACTTGTAGATTTTATTTTATTTTTGCTAGTTTGTCCGTGACCTGCGTGAGTAAATTTTAAAATGTCAATATATGACAACTAAATAAAACAAAAACAAGTAAATACTTGTCAAATTTAACCATTGCTAAGGAGTCTATTAATTTGTAAACTTAAACCCAATTTCTAATGTGAGTTAATTTTTTCATTCATCTTTTCTCTATATTTATTTTTTTCAAATTTTGAAGTTTATGTTCATTAATTTATAAACTCAATTTCCATATTAAGATCATTTTTATTTTTTTATGGTTTTGAATTATGTAAGAATAGGCCATAACTCTTCTCGACATTTATGAATAAGGTTTTTATTTTTATTTTTTTTAATTTTGAATTATCTAAGAATAGGCTAAAATTCTTCTTGAAAAGAGGTTTATGAATAAAGTTTTATGAGATGGAAGTAGAATTACAACTTGTAAATATAATTATGTTAAATAAGATAGTTTTTTTATCAAAATAAAAATAAGGTTGTCCATTTACTCCATATTACTTATTTATAGTTTTCAAAATGTGTAGAAAATTTGTGATATATATCTCTAGAAATGGTTAAAATTATTGAATAATTTTCATATACCATTAAGTTATTTCTAAAGTCTTTTTTGTGAGTAGAAACATTTCAAAAATAAAAATAAAAAAATTCAATACTATTATCTAACCTCTAACCCTTAGTGAAAGTGGTTGTTTACTAAATATGTAGTTTCCTCTTATATGTTTGTAAATGTTTTTGAATGCTCAATTGGAAGCTATGAGCCCACACTTTACATTAATGTGCTATAAATACTCATTTTAACATGGAATGCAAAGATTTGAACCTTGCATCTCTAGTACTTATGTGTATAAATTTTATCTATCTATCCTCAAATTTTACAAAATCAATATATATATATATATATATATGAAATGCATTTCTCAAGGAAACCCATCAAGTATTTCCTCTCATTTTGAGGATGGTACCCAAGATAAGTCCAAGTAAATAGTCAACAATTGGCTCACAAAGAGAGAAAGCATGTCACAAAGTGGGATTTAAACTATAGTATGGAGGATAACAACTTTCCTCTCAACACTCAAGCTACACCTAATTGACTTCAAAAAATCAATAATGTTAAGACATCATTAAATATAAAATACATACTTAACCTTGGCATCTTATAACAAGGACCATGACTTCATTTAAATGATTGGAGATTATATAATTACTCTTTAACCTCAACCATGGATACATCATGATAAAAAATTATCAGGATTTTTGTAATCATTACAAGTTATGTGCCATCATTGAGACAATGGAAGATGAGGAGCATATTGTTTAAAAATATAGCTCAGAAATACATTATGTCATACTTCAGATTTCAACCTCCTATTAAGCTTCAATAGTAAAGCAATAAACCCAATTTTGAACTGTACTTAATGAGCAAAAACATTGAATTACATAGATCTGAAACTAAATCTGTAGCGGAAATAATTCATAATAGCAGACAAAATAACACATTCGGCACCATAAATTATGGGCTATGCCCCTTGGAAGAATCCATAGAAAAATGACAGTTTAAGGAGATAATTCTTATTGAGCTCAGAGAAGTTTCATATCAGAGTTTACAACAACAAGTAACATTAGCAATAAATTCTAGAAATATGTGCCAACAGACTTCCTCAATTTGCGTGCTAAAAACAACACAAAACATACCTCATTTTTTGCAATGTACAGTCCCTTTAACAACAAATACAACCTCAAATTATGTGCACTTAAGTAGTATTGTTCTACACTAATTTTGTACAACAAGACACTTATAAAATTGTGCCATCCTCTTGCCTCGATTTATGTGTCTCTATGCAGTTGTACGACCTCTAAAATAGTGTTGTACGACCTCTTTTCTAACCGTTGTCAACTCAACATTTAATGCTGCAATTTTTGGAAAATCGTGCCCTCTTCTCCTCTTGGAAATTGTGTCCTCCTTTAGTTGTACGGACCCTCTCCTTCCTTGGAAATCATGCCCCTCCTCTAGTTGTACAAACCTCCCTCTTTCCCTTGGAGAATGCGCCCTCCTCTTTTTGTTACTCTCACTTATCCATGAGCTCAATCTATCTCTTGAGAAAAGTGACTCTTCACCTTCCCGCTCAAGCTCTCCTCAAAGTGTGCACCCTCTCTCTCCCTCATGAGTTGCCTTTAAGCAATTTCAAAATGTAACTCTTCTAACCCTTGATCTCCCTTGAGTGAATCTTCACTTTCCCTTGATATCAATGGTCATGACTTAATCATCCGTTGAGGTCACTTAAGTCACTAAAGTGACCCATAACATCATAAAGTCACTTTTACATTTAAAAATTAAAAGGCCCAACTTTATAAAATCACTTTATAAAGTTACTTTATAAAAACACATTATAAAGTCACTAGGGAGAATTGTGCTCGGTCACTTCCGCATGTTGGGCACTGCCTGTGCAAAAGTACCTATGCGCTACCAATTCTAACACTCCCTCTTAGCGAGAGAGGTACTTCTGGTATCACCACCAGAATCTGTCTCCAACTCATTAGCTGCCATAGTTGCTCCCTCCATACTAGAAGTCTATGCTCCCTCTGAACAGTAAGCCACTACTCCCATTGCATTGGAAGCCTTTGTTGCTACCTCTGTTGTTCCACGAACTGAAGACATGCTCCTAGGAGACTGCACACTCTCCTGAGAATCCATATACGTCAACTCATGCATGTTGAGTCCTTTGAGAGTCCCGGAAGAGGAATGAGTCCCCGGTATCAAATCTCTCTCTTGTGTAAACTGCCCACTCTTGAACACAGAATCTGAATCCAGAAATCCATTGGACCCCAACACAGATCGACCCAACAACTTGTACAACCTCTCATACCCGACACCAAGCATCATTGTTGTGTCTGGAGTAGCTCCCTATGATATAGAAATACCCGGCCACAGTAGAATGCCACTCTAAATCCATCAACCTCAAGAGCTGACACTGAGAGTAATTCAACCATCATCTCTAGAACATATAATACTCCAGCAACCTCTAGAAAGCCTCCTGACTCTAGCTGGAATCTAACACTTCCAACCTCCTTCACTGCAAGTTGTGGGTCGGTACCAACACCCACACAACAGTCTGAGTCTGTTTCTGAAAGACTCGGGAACGCTAGCCGCATCTCTGTCATATGTTGGGAAGCTCCATTGTCCACGAACCACACTTCAATGTCCTCGAACACTAGGCAACCACTACCCAAGGGACCAATCATGAGAGAAAACTCCCTCTCATGTCTCTCAACAAACTCTATAATCTTTGTTGATGTTGACACCTCTGGTTCTGACTTCTTCTCCTTCTTGTTCGAACACTAACTAGCGTAGTGGCCAACATCTCACCATGTTCATGTCCTCCTTATTCTCATTGCTCTTTCCCACAAGAGCAACATTCTCGTCCTCTACACCATCCACTTCCTTCTCCTGAGACCCCTCCTGGATCTCCTCCTATGTAAAGTCATCCCACATTCTGCTCCAGTTAGGCAGCTTCTCTCTCCCCACCATGCACTTCACGAAAACCTCCCACTCCTTGGTGAAGCCTTTGAGGGTTATATGCACCAACTCTGAGTCTAGGCTTCCTTCATTTCATAGGATTTGATGCGGGTACTAGCACGATGGTATTTGCAAACGACCACAACTAGTTCTCCTAGAAAACCCTTGTTATTCTAACCTTCCACTGCAGGTAGTTGATATTTTGATGTGTAACACATATGTTATGGATATATGCCACTTGTTTGATGGGAAGAGTTGATGTTTTGATGTGTAACACATATGTTATGGATATACACCACTTGTTTGATGGGAAATTGTTGTGTTTATGTTTTGTTAGAAATGAATATGAATGCATGTGTTGATGTTATGGCATAAATGATGTATACTTTCTAGTATATGTTTATGTATGATATGTTTGATTATACAATGTGTGAATGATGTCAATAGGAGTTATGATATTGATGTCCCATATTACATTTTATCATGTGCCCTATTAATATTTTTAATCATGTACTCAGTTGTATCATGATGACCATGTACATGAGAAAATCCAATGGGGTGTCGTTTTCCATGACCTAGAAGGGGGGTAATGTGGATGGATAAGTCTCCATTGACCATGAATGTTCATATGAGGATAACATGAATCCTAATGTCTGTGATATACTTATGGCATGAGATATATGTCTAATTGTGATCAATGTTGTAACCGATCACCGGGTTGTGATGGAACATATATGCATGTGATATGGGATCCAAGTTTCTATGATCCTAATGAGGGTATGAGGTTGGATTTCCTCCATCAACAATGGATGTGATTTAATGACTTGCATATAATAAATTGATGAGTTATTGTGATTTTATAAGAAAAACTATGTGATGTGTGTGTTGATATGTGTGAAAGATACAAGGTTAAGCCTTGCCAGCTAGCTAACATATGGGTGTGGGATGAACCAATGAGGTTTTGGTATTAGATGTTATGGGAGGGATAAGGGGGACATGCCTACCTAGTCCCAATATGAGACATGGAATCTCTTTTTGGATATGCATATGAATTGGGCAGAGATGGAATGCTTACCTAAATAATTCCCATCATGGAATAAGACATGCTTCATGGAACGAGAATGGGGGGGCATGCCATGAATATGTGGAGTCATCATTCCTCAACATGCTAGAGCCCTTTACCAAATTTAAGGTTGGGACTAGGTTTTAATAACATCACCCCATGACTCATATTAATTTCGACTAAAACACTGTTAAGATGGCAACTTGACAAAATTAATATTTTAATGAAAAAGCGGATTTATTTTTTATTGAAAATTAAAAAAGGAAAAAATATTCGTAACATGACACCTAGGCATGGGTGAATAATGGAAAAGTAATAAATAAAAATAAAAGTAAAAAAAATGCACATGACACTTAAGTGGGTTATAATTCATGAATTTGGAATTGAAAAAATAGTTATTTTTGCATGGGTGCTAGGTGGTATTCCGAGAAATGCTTATAAATACCAAATGAAGCCCATGGGCTTAGGGGGCAAGAGAAACATTACTAAAACTCAACCAAAATTTAGTTAGATAGTTATGGGTGCCATGAATTGGTGAGCATGGCCTAAAAGTCTCATTTAAGCAATCATTCTCGGTGGAGAAAACACTACCCATTATTGCTTCCCCAGTGGAGTAAAAAAATGCTTACCAAAGCTAATAGATGTACCTTTGCCACTAGTGTGTAGTCCAAACTTGTGTTTATCCTTGGTTTGATGCCATGTATCTTGGTGTGACTCAAGTGAAGAAGAATACCCTAGGGTGGTTGGGTGGGACTTGAGTGGAGAAGAATACCCTAGTGTAGTTGGGTGGAAAAGGTTGGTTGAAATTCTAGTTAGTTGTTGGTGTTTGGTAGCATCAGACAAGTATTTCCACACACGTCCAAGTGTCTAGATGTGTGGAAGTCATCCAAAATCCTTCTGCCTTGAAACTTTACTTTAATTAAAGGAATTATTAAAGTAAAGTTCTTTTATTAGTGAATTGAGTCTTATTTAAGGAAATGCTTTAATTAGCATTAGTGAATTAAATAATAGCCATTGATATCAAGTGAGGTGAGAAGTTATCTCAACCGTTAATCACTTTGGAGATTAGGGTTAGGTCGTAAATCAATCTTATAAAATCATTTCAAGGGTGAAGGAGAAGATACTTTTCACACATAGATAGAAAAGGCATACTTTTTCCAGTGTGGAGCCGATTCCATTCACTTTGGAGCAAAGAAGGAATTTTGCTTAAGTGTTGGAGTCACGAAGGACTGTGACTTAAGGGGATATAGGACAAGAGAAAAGAAGAACTTATACTCAAGTATTGGATCACGAAGGACTATGATTCAAATATATCTTGGGTCGGTGGAGAAGGACTTCCATCTAGAGATCTAGACCAAACGAAGAGAGAGAGCAAGTGTGCAGCATAAATATTAGGCTGTCACGGGATAGTGCGAGTATTTTGGTATAGGTCACGTAGATAGAGTGAGTATTATGTTACAGGTCATGAAAAATAGAGCGGGTATCAACGTAAAATTTTTGTTGTCACCGTACAAGATCATACAATAATTTTGGCAGCATATCAACTATATAGGTTTTGATGTACTTTGTCTCTTTTTCTAATTGGGCCATTTTCCCAGTAAGGGGGCCCTTGTAAGCTTTGAAGTTATTTGAATGATAATCTTTGTTGATGTACAGGATATCTATTGGAAATATTTTTTCATTGATGTCAAAGACAGAGGGAGACTACAAATTTCCAAGATAAAGATTGCAAGATGGAGATTGTTGGAAATATTATTTTTGGATTTTTTATGCTCATTTTGGATACCCTATATTTGAAGGAATTTTTACCCTAAATAGATAGTTAAATTGGATCATAGTTTATATGGTTGGAAATATCATTCATATACCTTTCCAACGGTATATGGAATTCCCTTTAACTCTCTACAAATGAGGAGATATGAATTTTTCCGTCCGACAACCTAGCTAGAAAATTGAGGTTGACTCAGCTAGTATTTACAGGTAAAACATGAAAGTGGGAACATAAATACTATAAATACAGGATATATGTGCGTATTTGAAGAGTATCCAAGAAAGAGATCAAGTCTCAGGTGCACAAAAGTGATTTGAGGTTCGCTAAAGGAGTTGTGGTGTCTTTTTGGGGTCTAAAAGTGTGCAAGATGAGTCTTCTTGGGATTTTCTTGTTCCTAAGGTGTGTTATGAAGGACTGAAGACCTGTGATGCTACAATGTGTGTTGTTTTGAGGTTGAGATGTTGTAATTTGCATTGTTTTGAGGTTTTGATGTTGTAATGTGCATTGTTTTGAGGTTGTGATGTTGCAGTCTGGGATCATATTCTGGGAATGATGCTATGAGGCTTGTCAAGGCATGAAGGCTACATGTGACTAGGATTTGAAGGATTTTCTGTGGAATGAAGTATGTAGGTGAAGTTAGAAGTAATTTTTCTATAAGGATCTTATATTGGTGTCTATACAAGACTTATTTAGTTGGTGCTCAGGTGAGGGGACTGGTGTATCCAGCAGGTTGATGCCTGCAAATATTGTAACAATAGGTTGGTGCCTATAGGTGTTGTTGATTTGGTTCTCAGTTGAGAGATTGGTGTCTTCAGTAGGTTGGTGCCTATATCTTGTTGAGTTGGTGCTCATTTAAGTATATTGGTGTATCCAGTAGGTTGGTTCTTACAATATTTGTAACCGTAGGTTGGTGCCTACAATCTTTGTAACAGTAGGTTGGTGCCTACAAACATTTATAAAGATAAGTTTATGCTTTTCTCTCAATTGGGTTTCCATGTTAAAATTTGTGCATTATGATTTGAGTTTATATGTGATTATTATTTCCGATCTAATGAATTATTAATGAATGGTTAAACAGAGTAAAAAGTATCTTATACTGATTCACCCCCCTTCTTAGTATAAGCATAAGTTCAACAATTAGTATTAGAGAAGGTTCCTTCAGAGACAGTTTAACCACTAGAAGGTAGATCCCAAACACATATGGATTGTAAGGAAGGTCTCCCTACAAATACAACTCCTTTGTTCGATGGAACAAACTATGCATCATGGAGTATAAGAATGAAGACATATTTGAAGGCCCTTGGGTTTGGTATTTGGGAATTAGTCAGAAAAGGTTATACAAATGAAGCTAAGAAGGAGTCAAGTGAAAAAATGTAAAAGCAATAGATTTTATCTTGAGTGGCCTATCATATTATGAGATTTTCAAGGTAATGAAGTGTACATCATATAAATAGATTTGGGACTGTTATCGCATAAGTTGTACGTTGGGAAAAGCCTGACCCAACCACCAAGTGGCAACAACTTATGGGACATTATACCCAATGTCACCTCGATATAGGTCCCACGCTTCAAGGGTGACTAGGTCATTCTGGGAGGCGATCTCGATGACCCTAGGGCGATTGAGATGGATGGAAAGGAAGGAAGAGAAGTGTCCCCCTAAAGGAAAAATAAGGGAAGGGGAAAGTGGCTTTGATGGCTTGTCTCTAGAAGGTTTTAAGGCTGCCAAGTCTTTGGGTACCTTCCAAAGTGATTGTACCTGCCCAAGACACAATAAAAACCAACTATATGCAGTATATGTTAGGTGGAAAAGCAAGTTAATATTGTTGTCCCTAATTGCAGAAGTAATCAGAAATATATATCAGAAATGAAATCAAGTAACTACTGCAGATTTAACCACTTAAAGCATCGAAGATTAGTTGAGTTATGAAGCATAAAACATGTAGATAAATTCTCAACACTTTAGCAAAACTTTAGTAGTATATAGATGGTTGTAAAGACAAGTTTTCAGAGCATATTTATGACACCCAAGTGTCTGTAGCATTGTTTTTCTACAATAGCAATGTTTACCCCAAGAAATCAGCCAGAAGATTGCCCAACAATAGCTAACATCAAATAGATTTATAATAGCAACTTTCCAACTAATTCCAACAGTAAAAGAGTGAGAAATTGAGCGTGAAAAAGAGAGTTTGTTGCAGCCCTAATGGTTGTAGTATAAATTTATAACAACAATAAGAAACACTTATTCAATTGAGAGGCCCTAGGGGAAAAAGCAAGCCTAGAACATCAAAGAAAGAAAGCAATTTGAACAAGTTGATTCCTTTGTATTTCCACATATCCCAATGCAACAATTTTATCTCTCCAATGCAAATTAAAAATGATTAGTTCCTTACTATTGGGTTGTGGGGTCAAAAAAATGTGAAGACTAAACTAAATCCTTGGGAGTGTAAATCCTCTTACTCCCCAAGGAAAGCTAGGTCCACTAGGAAATGCTAAGAGGGTGTAAGCCCCTTTACTTCTCTTAGAAAAAACTTATGCAACGATATGAACTTGGATGTATGAGCTTGATCCACAAAATAATATTAAACAATTCACTTTAATTTCACATTTTTCACAAAGAAAACCCTAGTTTATAAAGACATCACCCCTTTAGGGGACGTTTTGGCACTAGGATAAGGTCGTTGGTGATGGAGAAGTGTAGAAAGGCTTCCCAAAGCCACATGTCAATCATCCAAGTCACTTCCTTCATGGTCAAAACCTCAAACCCCTTAAAATATCCTTGTGCCAATGCATGTCAACCTCACCACCAAACCCTAACCCCCCTAGGTGACGTCATGCCTCTAATGTTGACATTTTGCCTCTCCTAGGTAGAATGTTTGGCATGTGGGGGCTAGGTTATGTCATCCAATTCATCTTTTAGGCCTTCAAAGTTTTATCTCTCTCATCCGGCATGTGGGCCCTTGGCATCTACCTGTTTGATTCAAGCCCCATGGAAGCCCAATCTAGGATTGTTCTTCCAAAACTATCCACCAACTAGGTCCTGCAAAGACAAACAAGCACACCCTCCAAGGATCTCAAGTCATAACATCATGATAAGTAAATCCAATAAATAAATGAGCCACCTAAGCATGTGCATCAAATATTACCATGTCAAACAATTAAGTGTTCAAAGACATTACGCGACTTGTCAAGCTTGGATATGGGAGGGTTGACGAGATGTTCTATTGAGTAGATCTTTCCCTAGTTCAAGGAGTGTTTCCAATAGATCCATCTCTAAGCCATGTAAAGTGGGTGAAGTGGTTAAGGGTCAAGACTCAATGGGCATGGGGTTCATGACATACAAGGGGTTGTAGTGCCTCATTCATGGGTGCCTTTGTAGAGGGCGTGTGGTACCTTCGTTTGCAATGCACTTTTTCCAAGCCCATTATTTTTACATTCTTTGTTTATTTCATAATTTAAGAACAAGTTGAAGGCCATTGCCTTAGGATGGTGTCCAAATAATGGCAGTGTCACCCACAAACACCTAGCGGAAATGAGAAGGTTGGCTCATGATGAGACCCCATTTCTCTTAGCCATGCAACTGAGAGCCATTACCCTGGCTTAGTGACTAGATGATGGTAATGGCATACCACTAGATATTCATGGACATGATAGGCGAACTCATGATGAGACCTCCTATCCCCCAACTAACATTTTAAGCATTCATAATTATATTTCTTATGGGTCCCCCTTTTCTCAAAGATAAGTGTTTCATTTCTTTCTTGGGTGATCCCTGGGCGAAGCATCTAGAAGGTTTATACACATGATTTTATATTTTACCCAACAATAATCCTTTTGGTCCTTCATCCCCTTCTTCCCATAGGATGACGAAAAACACCTTCTTGGGTCAATACACCCTAAAATCCCAAGAGATAGGGAAATGGGGGGAAATAGTGATGGAAACTGGTAAGTATGGTCAAGAACAATACGTTGGTTATTCAAAGGAGTTCCTAGTAGCAAACCCATCCCCAAAAAAGACCGCTTACTAGGGCACAATGCCAACCACCAAAGTGAATCAAGGAAAAAGGCATAATGTCCAAGCATATATCATGAAATCTAAAGAATTCTAAGATACAACATACTAAAATGCCTCAAATATTGAAATGATACTCACCATAATACCTAACTTGTACCTCATGGAGCAAGGCCTACTGCCTTCTAGAAGCCAGCTAGTGTGGTGGATGCCATCTGAAAATCTGTGACCTCTGTGGTGGTGAGAAGGGTCTCCATCTGTGCAAAAGGATACCGCTAGTCATGTAGTCTCTCAACACTCCATATCTACAACCTAAGGTCCTAGAGACATAATCTCCTTAGTTATCCACAAAATGGGGATAACAACGACAAGCTACAAAACATTTATGAAGAGAGATCTTGTGAAGAGATCTGAAGATTATTCCTGTTGTGAATCAGAGATAGAAGAAGCACAATTTGTGAGAAAGCTAAAAGGAGGACTTGGAAAATACAAATAAAGGGAAGATAATGATAATGAAGAAGAATCTCTCTCCATAACCATGGAAACAAAACCTACCGATGAAGAAAATGAAGATAATCAGAAAGAAAATCTAGATTCAGAGGAAGTGAATCTTGAAGTAGAATTCATTAGTGCCTTAGAAAAAATAAACAAACTCAGGGGAAAGAATATAAAGCAGAAGGAGCAACTATAGAAACATGAAAATAAGAATCATAATCTTTAATAAAAAGAGAAGACAATTATCATCCTCAAGACTCAAATAGAAGAGGCAAAAAAGATAGAAGAAGTGGTGAGAAGCTAGATGAAAGAAAAGGAAAATTTTGAGAAGCTAGAGGCTAGAATCATTTCCTTAAGAAATGAACTAGAGAAAACAATTGATCAGTTGAATATAAGCTTGAAGTTTGGAAAGAGTATTGAAATATTAGATGATATTCTCAGTTTCCAAAGTTCACCATTCATCAATACAGGTCTTGACTACAATGATAAACTAAAGACCGCCTGGGGAAATGCAAGCATTAAGGTCATAAATCCATTTGGAAAGGAAAATGAAGAAAAGCATAAAAGTTGTGCTAATATTCTCAAAGGCTCCATTAATAATGAAAACAGTAGCATGAAAGGAAATGATAACCAACAAAAACTTGATTCTTCTCACAAGAACAAAAAGAATGAGTTCAAAAGAGCTATTCCACTAAGAAGACCTTTCACAAATCGGTACGAAAATCTCTTTCTTGGATATTGTTTTTCTTGCAAAAAATTTGGTCATAAAGCAATAGATTCTAGATCTTATGCAAGAATTGATCATGTGAGAGATAGAAATAAAGGTTCTTACAAAACCTCAAAGGATTATTATGTGAGCAACATAACCAAACGTTCTCATGGGTTTGCTAACATAAACTACAATTGATTTGCTCCTCTACTTGATACTAAATGTTATAAGTGCAATAACTATGAGCACATAACACGTGATTGTATAAGAAACATAATAAATTCTCCTAAACAAAACAACGAAGACGATGTTCTTACCAAGCATAGAGAAGAGTACACTAGGGTGTGGAAAAGAAAGAAAAAAGAATCGAAGAAGGAAGAATGTGGAATTGCACTTTATGGTCAAAATAAAGGGAACCAATGGTACATTGATAATGGATTTTCAAAACGCATGACACAATACCAAACCAAGTTTCTCACCTTGAAGGAAGAAAAAGGAGGTTGTGTTACTTTTGGAGATAATGCTTCTGCAAGGATAGTTGTAAAAGGTATTGTTAGTCTTGATAATGGAAAGACTAAGACAAAAAATGTCTTGTATGTTGAATGGTTAAAGAATAATCTTTTAAGTGTCATCCAAATGTGTGATCAAGGTTACAACCTCACATTTCATTCTAAAGGGTGTGAGATAACGAAAGTAGCTTTGGGAAGATTAGTGACAAATGAAAACAAAACCTCAAGAGATGTATACATAATCGATAAAGTCAAAGGAGAATAATGTTGTATGGGAGTCATAACACTCTCATATCAGTAGTAAAGGGAAGCACAAGCTCAGGGGGAGAAGCCCTTTGCCATTGATGTCAAAGGGGGAGAAGTTGCAGACAAAGGAAGAATTGCAAACACAAGGAAAGTTGCAAATAGGGGGCGTATTTGAATTGAATAAGGGTTGTCATCAATGAAAAAGGGGGAGATTTTTGGAAATATTTTTTTCATTGATGTCAAAGACAAGGGGAGACTACGGATGTCCAAGATCAATATTGCAATATGGATATTGTTGGAAATATTTTTTTTGGATTTTTGATGCTCAGTTTGGATACTCTATCTTTGAAGTAATTTTTACCCTATATACCTAGCTCAAATTGGAGAATAGGTTATATGGTTGGAAGGATTATTTTGATACCTTTCCAACAGTATATGGCATTCACTCTAACTCCCAAGGAATGAGGAGATATGATTTTTTTTGTCCAACAACCTAGACATAAAATTTATGTCAGCTCATTAGTCTTTACAGGTCGGTCCTGAAAGTGGAGACATAAATACTATAAATATAGGATAAATGTGTGCATTTGAAGAGTATTCAAGAAAGAGATCAAGTGTGCTAAAGGAGTCAAGGTGTCTTTGGGGGGTATAAAGGTGTGCAAGATGAGTCTTCTTGGGATTTTATTGTTCTTAAGGTGTGCTATGAAGGACTGAAGATCTGTTATGTTGTAATGTGCGTTGTTTTGAGGTTATGATGTTGCAATGTGCACTTTTTTTAGGTTTTGATGTTGCAGTCTAGGATCATATTCTGGGAATGATGCTATAAGGCTAGTGATGCAGGAGCATCGTTAGCGAGCACACATGGCAGGACAACTCAGCGCCTGGGGATCATTTCAGAATCTGAAACAATGCGAGTTACTACGATTCTTTTGGAGTTGATTGGAAAAACAGAAGAAGATCAAGCGCTTGGAAGTTGATGATCACGAGTGATCTGAGAGTTTCACTCCTAGCCTTGAATGTAACCGAACTTAGGTAGCATTTAGGTTTTTGTTTCGAGTAGATGAGTAGTCGGGGGAACCCTACGGACCCTTTGAGATAAATAGAGGTTTTGTACGCCCAAATGAGGCTGTCGCGAGTTAGTAGAAAAATTCTGAGTTTTTAGTTGTTGTTTGATCATAGTTGTAGCCATTTACATTTGAATGAATATAACAGAGGAAAATTGATCCAAATGCATAGTGTTGGTACTGTTTGCAATTCCCTGTTATTATTATTTTCATGAATGAATGAGTTTTCGTTTTGAGTATCTGAAACTGTGAGATTTTAGTATAAGTTTCAATTGTTCTCTTCTGTAAGTTATGCAAGGAGTGCGTGTAAGAGAGTATTTTTCGACTTGAAGCTCAGAAGAGATAGCGTGGAACTTTTGTATGCAAAGTGTGCATACTAAGCGCAAGGAGTGCGCGTAGAGGCGAACTTGTTTCAAGTTTGAAATCTTAGGAGATCGAGCGCAGACTGTGCCAGGAGGGCACTAGAAAGTCTTTTGAAAGACGCAGAAGGGTCGAGTCCCTTAGAGACTGAGTAAGTTGAAAACTTAGGGAGAAGTAGTGCAAGTTTTCACGCAGAGCGTAAGTGTGCGCCAGGGTGAAGTCAAAGTCCATTGACATAAGCTTAGAAGGGATAGTGCTTTCCAGAAGTGTAGACGAGTTCCAAGAGACGAACTCATAGGAGGAACAAAGGTTGAGGCCTTTGGATACTTATAAATTCTTCTAAGTCAGAGGAATTCGAAAGCTCAGGAGGGAGAGTGAAAGTGGTCGTTGGATCACCGATTCAAAGGACCAACAACCGTCTGATCAAATCAAGGTGCACGAGCCTTAGCATTTCGCACATGCAAGAGAGGGAAATTGCCAAGGTTCTAAAGTCTCGAAGTAATTTGGGATCGTCCGAAGGAAATCTCAAGCGTCGGATCGTTCGAAGTAGATATGAATCGTCAGATTTGAAGAACATGTGGCATGAATCTGTGGATCCCTGATAAAGACCCGAAGTAAACGTCAATCGTCCGATCCAGAGGGTAGGTGGCATAAATCTGTGGGCTCTGGGTAAAGACCCAAAGTAAATATCAACTGCCCGATTCAGAAGAATTAGATCTGAATCATTGGTTTGGAAGACGCAAATCTCAGCCATCAGTCCAAAAGCACCATCAAGATCGTAAGATCGACAGTCATGCTTGATTGCGGGGCCAAAAAGTGCTCAGACGTTAAAATTTTGAGGGTGGGCTGCAATCGAAACCACAGTATCGGTGAAGAGGTATGTGGCAATTGGAGGTAAATTGTGGGGAGAAAAGCGGTTGATCCCAAACCACTCTTGGGCATGCCCACAACCATATGTTTATGTAAGGAACTAGCCAAGGTCACATGTGACGAGGGGCTAATGAGAAAAGAGCTAGTACCTGAAACCTAAGAGTTCAACAGTTGCAGAAAGAGGTTGCGGGTGCAATAGAACCTGCACCAGAGGACTGAGAGGACCTGTGTTAATTCGCAAGTGAGACCATTAAGGTCTCAGAGAGCCAATTCATCTCAGATTTGAAGATCCTTGACCGGGAGGTCGCGTAGCCCTTAGGAGAGAAGGGGGGGTTGCATCAGCTAGCTAGGGCATGAAGGCTACATGCGACTAGGGTTTGAAGGATTGTCTATGGAATGAAGCATGTAGGTGAAATCAGAAGTAATATGTGTATGATGATGTTATATTGTTGTCTAAACAGATCTTATTGAGTTGGTGCTCAAGTGAGGGGATTGGTGTCTCCAATAGGTTAGTGTCTACAAATATTATAACAATAGGTTGATGCCTATATACATTTATAAAGATAAGTTTATGGTTTTATCTCGATTGGGTTTCCATGTTAAACTATGTGCATTATGATTTGAGTTTATATGTGATAATTGTTTCTCGGCTAATGAATGATTGATGAATGGTTAAATAAAGTAAAAAATATCTTATATTGATTCACCTCCCCCTCTCAGTACAATAATAACTTCAACAATATCTTTTTGTATTGTACATGAGATTTTTGGTTTCCATAATTGCTTTCACTATCTTTCTTTGAGTTTGTTATCGTTCAAACTGTAGGTTGGGAAAATCCCGAACCAATCCATGAGATGACGATAATTGTGGAAGAGTCTACCCACTGTCACCTTAGATAAACCCTCCCTTGGCTTTAGTGAAGGAGAAATCCAACACAAGGGGGGAATCCCGAGTGACCCTAGGGGGAAATGAGACGAAAAATGAAGTTATGGAAGTGAAACCCTTATAGGTCAAACTACTAAGTGGAGGATGTCTTGGAAACAAGTCTCGGAAATGGTAAATGGTTGCCAAGAGCTTGAGTACTTGTGGAGGATTGTTGTACCTACCCGAGACACAAGAAAAAACAAGATACAAGCCCAATAATCTAATGGAAAAGCAAGTGAATCTTGTTATCCCAATTAGCATAAATATATAGTGATATATATCAACAATGAAATGATAGAAAGAGATTCTAAACAAGTCACTAAGATCCAAGAAAATATGCAAGGGATTAGCTAGCAATTACTAGTGTAACTCAAGTATGATAGCACAAGACTTTAACAACAATTAAAGGCTTTTAGGTACAAGTATTTAAGAGATATTATTGCATCCTTATGTCTGTAGCATGCAATTGCTACAGAAGAAAATTCCAACCACCGAAACTTGCAAGTAAACCACCCAAAATAAGCACAACAACTAGTAGATTAATTTGGTAGCTTCCTGACAAATTTTGACGGTTAGAAAATGAGTAAATTTGAAAGTTATGAAGTGTTTTGTTGCAGCCCTAATGGCTGTAGCATAAAATTATTATAGTAGAAATAAATACTTGGAGAAACAAGATGCCCTAGTGGCCTTAGCTAGCTTTATGCATATAGAAAAGATTCCAATTTAAACAATTTCAATATCTCGTGATTCCATGTATCCCAATGCAATGATTTTATTTCTCCAATGCAAGAGACTAGTGACTTTAACTATTGTGTTATGGATTTTTTTTAATGAGATAGCTATTTGTGCTATTTCCTTGGGGGTGTAAGCCCTTTTACTTCCCAAGGAAAGTGAAACTAGCTAGGAAAAACCTAGGAGGGTGTAACCCTTTACTTCTCTTAGTATTCCTTTGTGCAATAAATTATTCCAAGACAATTATGATGGACTTAGTGGGGTTTTATGCACTTATACTCCCCAAAATATTAACAAATCAACCTTTCAGCCAAGAAAAGAAGCAATAATAAGAGATATTCCTTACCTAGTCCAAGCATTAACAAGATAAACTCATTTTAACCAAGAAAATTCCACCATAAAAGAAAGAATTATCCTCCAAGAAAGATAATGCCTTACCTATTCATCCAATAGCCAAGACAAATCATCATAAGAAATAGTAGCAAGAGAGATAGATAAAATTTCTCAAATAGGGTGCAAATTTCAGCCAAGGAGCCTTTCTCCAAGTGAGATCGCTATGATAAAATGAAATGAGTTTGATCCTTATTTATATTAAAAATCTAAAACAAAGTTTG
This sequence comes from Picea mariana, assembly GCA_032191745.1. Taxonomy (NCBI): domain Eukaryota; kingdom Viridiplantae; phylum Streptophyta; class Pinopsida; order Pinales; family Pinaceae; genus Picea; species Picea mariana. Next base: position 16,539 of record JASDQU010883871.1, on the reverse strand, counting down.
TCCACTTAACTTAGGGTAAAACAAAAAGTAGGGAGGCCGACCTCCCTTACTTTCCGCCTTTACAACTTTAAATTTGATTTTGCATATAAGAAAACCCTAAAAGAAGCATGTCGTCACCCTTTTAGGGCAACATTTTGGCACTTGGAGAAAGTCGTTGAGATTGGGGATGAAACGTTGGGCCTCCAAAGTCATCCTCCTCATGCGCTAATGTCTTATCCATGAATCCAAGGCTTATCCTCTTCAAAAGTTTCCAAGTGTCAATCATCAACACCACCACCTCCAAACCCTAGCCTCAACAAGACGTCAATCCCCAAGATGTGGCACTCTAGCCTCCAAAGGCAACTCGTTGGGGTGATGAAGGGCTAGGATAGGTCATTCAAGGTGTCTCTCAAGCCTCCAAAGGATGCAATCATCATCTGGTGTGTGGGCCATAGTATCCAACCTGTGGACTTCATGCCCCAAGGAAGCCCAAGCTAGGATTGTTCCTCCAAAATTGTTCACTAAGCAAGGTCCTGCAAAGACAATGAATATTCCCTCCAAGGATCTCAAGTAAAATGTATCATGATAAGTAAATAAAGTCAATAAAAGAGTCACCTAAGCATGTGCATCAAAAACTACCTCATCAAATTAAACAAGTGCTCAAAGACTCTATGCAACTTTCCAAGTTTAGGTATGGGAGGGTTGACAAAGTGACTTATTGGGTGAATCATTCCCTAAGTCAAGGAGTGTTTCCCAGGTGGACCCCCCTCTAAGCCATGTGGAGAAGATGAAGTGGACGGGGTAAGAATTTTTGGCATGGGGTTCATGACATACAAGGGTTCATAGTGTCTCATTTATGGGTTTCTTTGTAGAGGGTGTGTTGCACCTTCATTTTCAATGCATCCTTTTTCCAAGCCCGTTTAATTCCATTAATTAATTAAGGTCCAGAACAACTGGGTACTCCCTATGGGGTAACGTATGGCTTGGGGGGGAGTACCATAGTGTCACTTGAAGGGAGAGGTACACAAAGTGACATGGGGGTAAAGTTTAGCTTGTAACGCACTTGTGTAGATCCCTCAACAAGCGAAACATTTATATATATGTGTTTGTTTTTGCAAGTCTTGAAATTTTTAGGAGAAAGATTATTGTTCTATAGACCTCTTTGGGAGAGCATCTAGAAGGTTATGATTTGGATTTTATCTTTTTATAGCTACATTCCCTTTGGGCCTTCAACCCCTTCTTCCCATGAAATGAGGGACAATCCCTTCTTGGGTCAGTACACCTGAAAATCCCAAAAGATAAGGAGGCAATGGGATGAAGTGTGGAAAGTGGTAAGTATGATCAAGAATGACACGATGACTTGTCAAGGGGACCTCCCAGTAGCAAACCCATTCCTAAGGGTGACCACTTACTAGGGAGCAACGTCAACCACAAAGGTGAAAAATAGCAAAGATCATGGAAAAGTTGTTAATCTGATTTGCAACATGGAAATCACTAGATAACAAGATACCTAGGTACCAAAGTAGGATTTTTCAAAATGGTATTAGAGAACATGCTCTAAGAGGAAGCCAGATATCAGATCTATAGTAGTTGATAGTAGATCTATTAGATCTATAGGATATCTTAACAAATCCATAACCAATAGGCAGAAATTGAAGGACAAATTTCAGGGAAAAAACCATACTATAATCAGATCGACTTCCACGGTACAGTGCAAGTATTCTAGTGGAGGTCACGTAGATAGTGCGGATATTCTATTATAGGTCGTGCAAAAATAACGTGAGTATCAACATACAGTCTGCACGGTTAGCACAAATTAGCACTAGCAAAGGCTGTACAGGTCGGTACAGGGGCAGTTTCAACAGCTAGGGAAGATCAATAGATCCAGACAGTGGAAAACATGGTCCGAGCAGTAGGAAATTTTTGTTGGGTGGCTTGCTGAGCAATGGAACGAGGTCGAGAAGCCAACAAGGAGATATTAAATAGGTGAAGAAGGACTTTCGCCTAGAGATCAAATCCACATAAGAGAACATATAAGCAAAGAAGGACTTTTGCTCATGTTCTTGAGTCATCGACTTTGGAGCAAAGACAGACTTTTCCTCAAGTGCTTGAGCCATGAAAGATTGTGACTCAAGGGGATCTCAGATGGGTTAAGAAGGACTTTCAACTAGATATCAGAGGATGAAAGATCTATTGGATTCAGTGACTCATAGATAGAGAAAAGAAGGACTTTTTCTCAAGGAGATCTTAGTAAGGGGTGAAGAAGGACTTTCACCTAGAGATCTATTCAGTCTAGAGGAGAAGAGAAGAGGGAAAGGAAATAGTAGACAAATATGGTAACAAGGACAAATTTAGGTAGATCTGAGCAGCAGATCTAAGCCACAACAGTAGTAGGAGAAATCATATCAGTGTCGTGAATAGAAAACAGATCTGGTGGAAAGGATAGATCTAGGCAGTAGAGAAGTTGCGGGTATAGGGTCGTACAACAACAACAAAGTTGATAGGTTGCAAGAGTTGGCTACTTCTCAGTGGAGATAAAGACAGACAAAGTGATATAGTGTGATCTCATTGAATTGGGCAGAGAAGGAATTTTATCCAAGTGTGCAAGGGCAGGTTCCAAGGAAAGGAGCAAGGGGAAGTAAAGGAGTAGCATCCAAAAAGATCAAAGGACAGATATTGAGGTGTGATAGGCTAGGATATTTTGTTGTTTTATATTATTCTTCAGTTGGCTCATTATCCCAAGACAAGATCCTAGATTTTATATTAATAAAATCAACTAGAGATAGATTCACAGGAGCTATTCAATAGTCTGATGAAGGACTCAAATGTTCATGTGGAGCTTGGTGATTATTCCAAGTATGCAATGAAGGGGAAGGGAACTATCATGTTCCAGCTTGAGTTAGGAGGTTTTTTAAAGACATGGGATGTGCTTTATGTACCAGAGCTGAAGAAGAACTTTCTCTCAATTTTAGTTTTGGAGGACAGGGGTGTTGTCGTGACTTTTCAGAGAGGGAAAATACTCATATGTCCAGAGGGAGATAGCCCTGACACAACAATGAGGATTGGTGTCAAAGATGACATTTTATACAGGTTGCAGGGGCATCCTGTAAGAGGATTCAAGGGGATGTTGGATTGATGTTAGTGTCATAGGATGAGGATCATGAGGATCTGAAGGGTGAGTGGTTGAAGGATGAACATAGTTCATAGGCTTCCAATGTGGGGAGTCAACCTTCAGATGGGAAGAGAGAGTTATCCCATTCTAGTTCTATTAAGAGACCAAGTTGGTACGAGATGACATCGATGGATGCCTGGGAGCACATTGAGGGAGAGAAAGCCTTTGACGAAGTTTCCAAATTTCGTGGCACTAATATGTAGCATCATCAATTCCGTGACTTCCAGTATTCAGGGAGAAATTGACTAGTAGGGTTGGAGGATTCTAGTGAGTAGGATGATGTGTGTGGCATTGTGCTTGGGTTGGAGGGAGAACCAATTCTAGGTGGCTCTTCAAGAAATACCTTCCTTGCTAAGAGGGACTGTTGATGTTTGGTAGCATCGGACAAGTATTTTTGCACTGGTTTAAGTGTCTATATGTGTGGAATTCATCCAAAATCCTTCTACATTTAGACTTTAATTTAATTAAAGGAATTATTAAAGTAAAGTGATTTTGTTAGTGAGATGAGTTTTATTTAAAGAAATGATTTAATTAGCATCAGTGAATTAAATATAGCCTTTGATATCAAGTGAGTTAAGAACTAATCTTAGTCGTCAATTTGGATATTAGGGTTAGGTCATAACTCAATCTTATAAAAGCATGGCAACGGTGAAGGAGAAGATAATTTTCACATAAAGATAACAAAGAAGGACTTTTTCTAGTGTGGAGTCGATTCCATTCACTTTGGAGTAAATAACAACTTTTGGTCAAGTGCTTGAGTCATGAAGGACTATGACTCAAAGGGGTCTTGGACAAGAGCAAAGAAGAACTTTTTCTCAAGGATTGGATCACAAACGACTGTGATTCAAAGAGATCTTGGATAAGTGGAGAAGGACTACCACCTAGAGATATAGGCCAAAGGAAGAGAGAGAGAGAAAGTGTGCAGCAGGAGGATCAAACCACCGTAGGATAGTGCAAGTATTCTGGTACAGGACGCACAATCAACATGAGTTTCTGTGTACAAATTGCATAGATAGTGCAAGTATTGTGTTACAATCCATGCAAATTAACATGAGTATCAAAATAAAAGTCGTGTTGTCTTCGTACAGGATCATACAACAATTTTGGTAGTAGATTATCCAATCAGGTTTTGATGTACTTTGTCTCTTTTTCTAACTGGGCCATTTTCCCAGTAAGGGAGCCCTTGTAAGCTTTGAAGTTATTTGAATGGTAGTCTTAGTTGATGGGAAGAATATCTTTGTGTATTGTACATGAGATTTTTGGTTTCCAAAATTGCTTCCGCTATCTTTTTTTGAGTTGAATATTCCAACAGTGTATTTTTGTTTTGTGAGCTTCTAATATTATTTGCAGTAAGGAAATCACTAGATAACAAGATACCTGGGTGTCAGAGTAGGGGTTTTCAACATTAGCAAGGAGGAGAAGGAACTAGATCATGATGATTCTACTTCTAAATTTTCTCTACATATTCAAATATACAATTTGTTGTATATATTATTTCTATAGTGAAAAATTTAGTTCAAGTTAAAACTTTCATCAATTGGTGTAATGTAACCATAGAATAGCCCTGAGGGTTAGCTCAAGTGACCATGAACCAAACGTGAGATATATCCCCCAAGTTGGGGAGGTGATGTGTTCAAACCTATTACTACTCTCAGGGTTGGTGCTCAAAATTTAGGCACCAACAATTTACCTTGGTTACCACCTGTCAATGGCAGTGAAGTCTTTAGGGTTTTCCCATGCATGGTTATATAGAAAAATAAAAGTAGCCATATAATTAGCTTGAATAAGAAATATGTTGTTGAATTTTGGTTATCTTGGATAAATAAAAAAAATTGGACAAGGGTGTGTGTCATGTTATCAAACTGGGCAATAAGAATTACATGAAATTTAAATTAGGCAAGGAAAGTTTTGGTTAAAAATTAGGAATGATTTTGTTTTCCCTAAGTGGTACATATATATTCTAAAATTTGCAATGAGAGCTCATTTTTCCCAGTGTGAGGAGAATGTGTGGGAGAGAGTTGAGGAAATTCATCCCACCCATCCTTTCTTTGAAATTAGAGGATTCTTATGGTTAATCTATGGGTGAATCTTTACCCATCACTGATTGTGCATGTTTTTTTTGGTTTTGTGTATTCTCATATATTGAGTAATGAAGATTAGATCTCTGGAATTTGTATGCATTCCTTGGAATAATTTTTGTTGCAGAGTTGTGAAAATAATGGGAATGGCAATGTAATGTCCCCTTCGAAGGATTACCCAACCCATAAGGAAGGGATACAACCTAGGTTCAAATATCTCAATATAAATTCAAACCCATTAAAACTCCAATACCAATTGAATTCATACATGTATTAAACTAAATAATGGATTGGAAATTAACATCCACAACTCATTAAAACCATAGATTCCATACCCATTTCATTCATAAATTGAACATAAGCTTAAATTGTAAAATTATAAACAAAGATTTAAGAGTAAATATTAAATGCTTATCAAGGGTGGTAGGTGTAGGGGGAGTCTCCATGATCCCAGTAGGAGCAAGATCGTTCATTACACCTAGGGGCTGGGAAATGTGTTGAACAATATAGACAAAGCTTACTCACTATGGTGTGGACTCCTCATCGCAAAAAGAACATGGGATCAAGACCTTGTCTGTCTTTGGGGATTTATTGTTAATTATCAAAGCAATAATTACCCAAATGAACCATGGAGGGAACAAGCTACACGACATTGTCTTTAAATAAATCACATGATAAAAAGGTAGGAGTTAGGAAACATGGGATTAGTTCTCCCCCCCTTCCCTTAGGCCCCTTTCCTYTTCCRCTCTAGTGGACTCATAGCCCCTCTCATRCTCTCCATGGCCATCATGGACCTTTATATTAATTTTTGACATAATAATTACATATCTTGAGCATACCATGGAAGGTTTATCACATGGTACATAGAAATAATAACTACCACAATTACGTGCCTAGCCATTCAGTAGTTGGGCCTTGGCCTTAAAATCTACTCTGGGAATCCACATAACATATTTACATTGTTTACACATGGAGTCATTTATTCAAGCTCATATGGCTTGACCCCCATCATTATGAACACTTATTAACAATTTTTACATAATCTGACATAATGCACCCAAAGAGTCAAAATCAAGTAATTACAAAAAAAACCCTCTCTGGCTGACTTACTCTCAAAACAAAAATGGTGAAAGCATTCATCCATCCTATTTCATCTCATGGAGACCAAGCTGGAGAAAAAAAAGTGAGACAAAAGCCCTCTCAATATCTTTGCAAATACTCAACTCATGGACGATAACTCTCTATTATGTATGGGAAAATACTTCTTTGCTTTAATCTTCTTTTTATTATTCTCCATGATTGAAGTATCATGCTTTTTATGAATTCATTTTTCTATCAAGCACATAGGTTGGAAATTTCATTTTTTTACTTAGAGTGGGTTCCCCATTAGCTAAATTTGTTATTGAATTGATTTAGGTCGGGATAAATTCTTCTTCTCCATAGATGAATTCTAAATATAGTTAAAGAATGTTGGGCAACTCCATGTGAAAGAAAAATCCTTGATACATTCATTCCTTGAGTAAAATTTGCTTATTTAAAGAGTTTTCGATCTTGGATTTTCATCTATTTAGATTTTTGAGTATATATGTGTCCCAAGTTTATATGGAAATTGTAGAGATAATGGATTGAAGGGAAGGGAAATACCCATGGTAGCTATCCATGACAACACCATGGTGTCATCCATGGCAAGCTATGGTAGTGGCCATGGTGCATGCCTTAGATCGTAAACCATGGGAAATATGGTGGCCCTGGACACACACCCTGACAACATGGAAACCCATAAAAAGTGAATATTTTCTTTGGCAACGAGCTCATCCCCTTTCAATGATTTCTTGCATAATTTGATATTACTCATTTTTATTATAAAAAAGAACAGTAAATAAGACTTTGATATGTGCCCAATCCTACGCTAAATGTGTGGTTGATGTGGGTAGCTCAAGTGTTGAGTCCAAATTACTAATTTGGTGTTGAGTCCAAATTACTAATTTGGTGGTTAAATATGAATGGTGAATGTTACTTAGTGCTTGGCTTGGGTGGCTTAGTTTGGCCTCATTGGAATACAAAGTTTTGTTGTGTTGAATTCATTATAAACTTAAAAAGAGTCTTCATTCGTTGATGAACCAATTCACTGCCATATTGTTTGAACATATTTTTCATGTATTGATGAGTGCTAGCAACTTATCCAAAGTTATCTTGCAATAAATTGCATCTGCGAGTAATCTATATTTTTTTTACTTGGATTGTACTAAAGGAAGTTTCTTTGGATTCTTCACAAACAATAATGACAGAAATGGAAACAAAAACATTACTACTTCCTTTAACATCCAACCATTTAGTTGTGGAAACAATAATAAGTAAATCCATAACTACTACCCACATGCTCATTAATACCTTGAATGTGATCTATTTGAGGATTTGTATTACACATTAGATACTCGATTTTGAAGATCATACATATTAGATATCAACATTTTGTTCTCAAATGAATTCATTCAAAAACAATGTGGATCCAACATTTTTATGTATTGTGAACAAAAAATGTTACTATTGTGACTCAAGAATGATTTATGATAAACAAAACATGTATTTGCATTGAAAGCAATATGATTAAGACTATGATTTGTTGTTATTATCATTGGCAATAATATGTTATGTTTTATTATTATTGTTTTTTTTCGAAGAAAAAAAGTCATATATGATTAAGAATATGTGTTTCCTCTTAAGAGGTCACAAGTTCAAATCCAGAGGGGGGTAGGGTATGTATACCTTTGTAGATTTTACTAGTCAAATCGTTGGGCGGAGGGGGGTCCCTTGTCCCACAAACAAGGGGGTCTCATACACCAATTTGGTGTGGCTTGGCCGTGACCTTAAAAATAGATTATTATTATTATTATTTCAATCATAAATCAAAATATACATTGATATGTTCTTTTAAAATGCTCCAATGAACTTAGTCTATATTCTTTTCAGGAAACCAAAAATAAAGATTATAGATCTTCATATGTTCTATTTAATACAATCTTCCATTATCCCTTGCCTTTTAGGGATATTTGATAATAAAAAACATAAGTTGTCTCTAGTATTTGAACATAAAAGCATCAAAATCTAAACAGAGATATCAATCTATTCCTTCAAGATCTTGGACTAAACTTTTCGCAATGAGGAGGTTGGTCATAAATAGACCTATTGAGAGTTGGAAGGACATTATTGTCCTCTACTTTGTTTGTGCTAAAAATAGTATATTTAAGAGTTAAAGCTTGTTGTGATCATTCATATGCCTTAGGCATTTAATTCTCTATAAATGTGCTAAAAATAAATCTCTAGAAAGTTCCTTTTACTCTCTAATACTTTCCATTATTAGGAATAAAAGTAAGCTTTCCATGTTTTTTTTTTGTTTTCCCAATTGATGATTAACTTAGAGTGGGATCTAAATTTGTATTATACCTTTCTCATAAGTTATTCTCATCAACAACTAGATTACATACATCTTGGTCCTATTGTTTGTACCTTCCCACAAAACAACTTTAAAAGTGGTACCATGATTTTCATTCAAGAATGATACACGTCTAGTTCCACAAATCCCTTGCCATGCTCCATCAAAAAATCTCCAAGCATAATTGTTATAATTTTTTAAAAAAATTTCAGAATCCTTGGTGCCCTCTCTTTTCCTAGTTTCCACATCCCTCCATATACATAACTAATTTGATAAAATAGATAAATAGTTAGTATCTCCTTATTTTGGAAAGTCATTTCAATCCTGGACATCCAAAGAGCCCATGAAACAATTCAAGAAAGAGCCTTATGTTCTTTTACAGATTGATACTTTAGTTAACTTTCCATATATATGACCATAGAATCCCCTACCCTACTTCATTTTATATCTCTCAATTTCAAAGCTTCCTCCCAAAATTTTCTAGTAAAGGGACAATGCACTAATATATGATTAATTGATTCCTCTTTTTCTTACACTGGATGCATGTTCCTAGCCCTTTCTAGGTCCTTTTCCTACAATTGTCCGAAGTTAGAACTTTATAGAATAACGTTAACCACAAAAATAGTCCTTTTTTCAATGGTTCTTTAATTTTGCAAATGGGATTCTACCACCATTTATGTTCACCTTCTTCAACTTCCCCAAAATTGGCCTTATATCCTAATTATGTATTGAACCTTTCTATTGAGCTATTTTTTGACCAAAGAATTTCATCTTTTTCATCCTTGAGCCTAATATCACTTTCTTGTAATCTATGGATAAATTGATTCCATTCCTTTGCTTCCTCTCCTTATAGATCTATGTTGCCAACACTTTTCCTTCCTTGGTTCCAAATTGAGGTAGTCTTTGGATCTATTGCCTCTACTAAATAGTGAATATATTTTCTATTTAGAATGATAAATTAAAGGCTCTTATAGCCTATAAATTCTTTCATGGCCCTCCCGAGGGTCCTCTCCTTTTCTCACTCTATCTCCCTTTCCTACTCTTTATGCCTATCAATTCCCTACCATATGGAAACCTTTAACTAGAATCTTCCATATTATGGAAATCCCAATATTGACTTAGGTAGGCTCCTAATCTAGTCCTCCATTGACAAAGGATCAATATAATTGGAAAAAATCACATGTTTCCATAACCCTTCATGGTTCATCAACTTCCAAAGACTCTTTGTTTCCAATACTTGACCAAAGCAGTGAATGTTCTTCAAACCCTTGCCGCCTACTTCCTTGGATTTTGCTAGATTGTTCCATTTTGCCGAAGGGATACAATCCCTTTCTCTTTTCCATGTCCATGAGAAGTTGAAGTGTTTCTTCCTAATTTTCTCCAATATATTTTTGGAACATATGCTAAAGAGTGTCAATATACAAGGATCACTGAATCTGTGACTGATTTAATTAGGGTCAATCTTCCTCCTCTTTATAAACACTTATAACACTAATTAGAGACTCTACTCTCTACTTTTTCATATAGCCAAGTCTAGTTTTTGAACCTATAGCCATTTAATTTCAACTTGAACCTTAGATATTTGACACCATTATCAAAAGGAGATACATTGAAATGCATAATTTGATCTTTCTATCTTTCTTATTCAAATTTTAAACCATTGAATAAGATGGTAGATTTGTGAGCATTTATCTCCATTCATGTCGTTCTATAATGTAGATCTAATATTTCTTCATACCTTTATGTTTCCCTTGTAGAGCAAAGACCAAACAGAATATCATCATCCACAATATAAAGTGGGAGAGAATTAGAGACCTCCTCAATTAGATCCCTTTTATGGATCCTTCTCTCTTATATGGTTTTTACAATCCTAGTTAAGCCTTAACAACCAATAAGAAGAGACAAAGAGACATAAGGAAGCCCTAAATTAGTGTCCTTCAAGGATAAAAATATATGAACATTGATCCATTAATTAAGAGGACAAATGAAATTAAAGTTAATGTTAGTGTTTCTGTTTAAAATGTATCTATTTCTAAACACATGACAAGTGTGAGTTAAGCTCAATTAGATTCTTTCAACTACCCAACTAATTTTAAGTGTTTGTTGGGCCTCTTCAATCCTATAAATTAATTGATAACTCTCTTATGTATTTTGATTAATGGAGCTCAATCCTATAAATTGATAACTCTCTTATGTATTTTGATTAATGGAGATCAATAGATCACCTCTTACAGATTTGCATTGAGAACGGTTGCCTTGGCCTGTGAAAGCCATTTAGGCATCACAGACGGGAGACGACGGTGAAGGACATCACTGGTATCCTTCATTCAGCTTAGAGAATTCACCTTCTGCTCTAGCCTTAAAGAATTTTGGAATGTAGACAGTTGGGCCTGTTTTTGCTTGGAAGCAATCGCTTTCTCCAGTTTTCTTCTAGTCTCCGAGGGATCAATCGGCAGGAAAGGAGGGGCGGGGATGATGGTGATTTTTCCAGATCGGGCGACCCATCTCATTTTTTTTTGTTGTTGTAACCTAGCCACATCTCATGAAGATTTCAGAAAGGGTATTTTATCCTCCAAGAAAGTCGGTCCCTGGAAACAAACAGTGCTTTCATTGATCCACTCAGTGGCAGGGAAACTAGCGGCCAGATTAGACATCTACCCTAATACGTCCGACTTTCTTGTAGCTGTTGCCTATTTGGTAATGGTGGCACTAACATCAGTAGAAGAGTTGTGATATTGTTGGTATCATGGCATAGCTGCAAATCGTGATCATTCCCCTCCCTCTCGGTCCTGGTGGCGTGTTCGTTCTTGTCCCTTTATCTGTCAAATATGACGCCCATCGCAGGTAGATTTGCGTTGGCCTTGGCTAGCGGTTTTATAAAGTGGTTTTTTTCATTTGAATCCGATGATATAAATTTACACAAATCACTATTTTTTGTTGTTCAAAATCCATTTTTCCAAAATTGGAGTTTTGAGAATTGGAGTATCTTTATCACACATGTTTTAAGGAGCTTAGATTCCCATCCGTACACTCAGATGTAGAGCTTGGCTTTGTGTTTGTGCCAGCTGGAGAGACCATGGTACATGTGCATAGTGTTTGAAGAAATTAAAACGATTTTGTATTTTTTTTTATTAGAGCCTATTGTAAACAAAATTTAAACTTTTCATAGACATAGATCTGTGTTCTCTTTGTATTCTCTATTGTAAATGGAGGAGTTAAGGACTCTTGAGCTCCTAACCCCCATAACTATCACACATGGAAATTTAAGATACAACCATCGCAATCAAAAGGGATTTCGCAAATGTTAGTTGAGGCTCAACCTGTATTCACCAAGGAAATTGAGAGGTTCGCATATTGAAACAAAGTTGATGAAGCCATGGGTCTCATTGCTTTGCATGTGTCAAATAGTTTGTTGTTCCACATTGCTGATTGTAAAACTCTGAAAGAAAGTTGGGACAAGTTGGCTTCCTTATTTGACAAAGTCAATGAATTATGAGCGTTGCAATTGGAAGCGGAATTGTCATTGCTTATGCCTGATGAGTATGCATCTATTGAAGATTATCTTGCCAAATTCAGGGCATTGGTGGCACAATTGAAAGGGTGTGGAAAATCCAAATATGATGAGTGCATTTTTTTGATTCTATCCAAATTGAAAGGTCCTTATCAAGTATTTTCTTCTACATTTTACTCTATAATGGATGCACTAGGGGATGAATTTAAAATGCCTTTTGTTGAGCTTTTTTGTGAGCGTCTCACAAGGGAACAATCAAAGCTTATGCAACTTGATGCCCTTTCAAACTCTAAAAATCAAGCTCTTGTGGCCCATTCCTCCAAAGGTAAGCATAAAGCCCCGTATAAAAAGAAAAAAGATTATACACAAGGTAGTGAGACTCCCTCCAAACCCCAACAAAAAACCAAATCATCTCCACCTTCCAAGTCTGGTGAGTCTTCCTCCAAGACAAAGAAGAAAAAGTCAGATGAAATTTGCAGCTTTTGCATTGGTCCAAAACATCCATAATCAAAATGTTGAAAGAAACTTGAGGAATTTAATGAATCCATGCAACAACAAAACATTTATGTGTCCAAACCTTCTTCGACAGGTAAAGGGCATGCCTTGTCTACGTGGGCCTCGTATGCATCTTCAGATAGTTGGATATTTGATTCAAGTGCATCTCATCATATGACTCATTCCAATGAGTTATTACCTTCAACATCTGACTGTAACATTTCTTAGATTGCCATTGGAGACTCTACATAGCTTGATGTTTTAGGATCAAGCACTGTGCAATTAGATGAAGGGTGCATCAATGATGTTATTCTTGCTCCTGATATATCTGCTAATATACTCTCAATTTATCATATCTTCCATTTTGGTGGTGGGAAAATAGTAGTGTTCTCTCCTAATGATTTAGTCATTCAAGAACTACATAATCCATACATTGTTGTTTCCTATGGAAGAGTTGATCATAGCTCCAGACTATACAAGTTTGTTGGTTTTGAGCCTTTCTTAGCTTCCTCTTTCATTGCACATATTGATTCTTTGAGTAGGCTTTGGCATGAAAGATTTGGACATCTAAACTACAGGTACTTGCAGCAGTTGAGCACCCAAAAATTGGTTCATGGATTCCCTACATTTTCTTGTATTGATGGAGTTTGTCCATGATGTGTTCTTAGAAAACAACATCAAGATCTGTTTCCAAAAGGAAAAGCCTTGCATGCTACAACACCTCTTGAGTTGGTACATAGTGATCTCATGATTTTTCAACTCACTCATTTTTAGGGGCTAAGTATGCACTCACTTTCATTGATGACTTCTCACGACGCTCTTGGGTGTACTTTCTTAAGTTCAAGAGTGAGTTCTTTGCCACTTTCAATACCTTCAAGGATTTTGTTGAGAAGCAATCCTCTCATTCTATCAAGAATTTGTGCAAAAATAATGGGGGGGAATATGTTAACCAAACATTCAAAGATTTTTGCAGAGAACATGGTATTATGCATCAACATTATGTTCTCTACACCCCTAAGCAAAATGGTGTTGTTGAGAAAGAACAAGACATTGAAAGAAATGGTGAACTCCATGATTCAGTCCAAGAACATGTCATCTTCCTTCTGGGTCGAAGCACTGAACTGTGAAAATCACATTTAGAATTGGATGCCCCATAAAGCAATGTTGCATATGACTCTAGAGGAAGCTTGGAGTCATGCTAAGATTGATGTCTCTACTTTTAGAGTATTTGGCAGTGCGGCACATGCATTAATTCCAAATGAAAAGAGAAAAGCTATGGAGAAGAAGATCCAACCATTGATATTTGTTGGTTACTGTGAAGACATGGAGGCATATAGGTTATTTGATCCTATTACTAGTGATGTCTTGTTTCGGGGGGTTGTCCGCTTTGATGAGCATTTCAAACACTCATCTGACCCTACTCTCTCCATAAATTACCATGATGGTGTAGATCATGCTGACATTTTTGTTTTTGAAGAATACGAAGACGAGGAACATCATAAAACTGCAGATGAGGAAATTCAACTAGTAAAAAATCATCCAACAACAGCTGAGCAACCTGCACATGAACAACTTGATCAAGAACAATGATTAAGGAGGAGCTTTTGGGAGAAAAATATACTTGATCGGTATGGTTATGAGCCAACATATTTCAATTATTTTTCTCCTACTCCTTACAACATTCGGCCATAGAAGACAAGTATTTCTCTTTTGAGTCATGCCATTTTAGATGATCCCCAATAATTCTTTGATGTTGTTGGGAAAACTGAATGGGAAGTTGCCATGATAGAGGAGTATTCTTCCTTGATGAAGAATCACACATGGGATCTCGTTCCACTTCCTAAGGGACGAAAACTAATTCATTGCAAATGGGTCTATAGAATCAAATATGAAGTAGATGGTTCTGTTGAAAAACGTAAGGCACGACTAATGGCCAAGGGCTTTTCATAGGTTGAAGGGATTGATTATTCTAAGACTTTTTCCCATGTTTCCAAGATGAATTCCATGTCTTTTGATTTCTCTTGCTGGCTCTCAAGGATGGTAAGATTACTAGATGGATGTGAAGCATGCTTTTTGCATGGGAATTTACAAGAGGAAATCTACATGGAGCAGACTCCTAGTTTTGTGCAAGACTCTTCTCTTGTATGTAGGCTTCGACGCTCGTTGTATGGACTAAAAAATCTCCCTGAGCTTGGTATGAGAAGATGGATAGTTTTCTAATCACTTCAAGGTTCCAACGTTGTCATTATGATCCTACTATTTACACTAGAAGTGAGTGAACCAATCTCATGATTCTAGTTTTGTATGTGGATGACTTAATTATCACATGGAGTTCTTCATCCTTGATTAAAAATGTTCAACAATGATTGATGGAATAGTTTGATATGACAAATATTTGTCTTTTGCACTATTTTCTTGGTTTGCAGGTTCTTCAGTCTTCAAAAGGAATCTTTGTTTTTCAACAAAAGTATGCCCTTGAATTACTTCAACACTTTGGCATGGTTGATTGTAAGTCAACACCTACTCCATTCCAATCAGGTGTCACCCTTTCTACCAACTACTCTTCACCGCGAGTCAATCCGTCGTTGTATCGATAATCGGTTGGGATTATACTGTATTTGAATCATACACATCTTGAAACATCCTTCACAATTTGGCTTGTATCTTAGTTCTCTCAAGATCCTCATGAGAGTAACTGGAAGGTAGCTATGCGCATTCTCTATTATATTCGAGACTCGACCAAGTTTGGAATTCAGTACACCCTAGGTGCTTCTTAGCTTGAGGGTTTCACTGATTCTGATTGGGCTGGTTCCATTGTTGATTAGAAGTCCACTTTTCTCTTTGTTTATTTCCTTGGGTACGCTCCTATTGCTTGGTCTTGTAAAAAGAAATCAACAATTGCATTATCATCTGCAGAGGTTGAGTATCATGTTGTTGTTGTTTCTAGTCAAGAAGTCCTTTAGCTTCAAGAGCTATTGAAAGAGTTTGGCATTTCACAGGATCATCCCACTACTCTTTGGTGTAATAATGAGAGTTCCATTCACATCTCTTGCAACCCAGTTGAGCATCAAAGGACAAAACACATTGAGATTCACATGCACTCCATTCGACAACTCATCCAGGATGGTGTTCTTCGCTTGGAGTACTTTCCTACTAAAGAGAATGTTGCTGACATCTTCACTAAAAAATTGGCATCCCCTCATTTAATTCAGTTACAATTGATGCTTGAGGTGAAGGAAGTTGTCCTTGGGGGGTCATATTGAGACCTCCTACCTTCACCTTTTGTTTATGATGTATTCTCTCTTTTGGGGAGGAGTTTTTCCTACGTGTTTTTCTCCTTTTCTCCAGTTATGAGAGTTTGTACATGGCAATGTTTCTATATGTTTTCTATTTAACTAGGAACACATGCATTTTATCTTATCAACCAGGTGTTAACTCTCAAAAACGCACCAGCATTTTTGAAGGAAATATGCCTAATCTTGTAGGGAAATTTTGACTATCTTCCCTAGCTCCAAATACAAATATGATTGTACCATTGGAAATCCTACGATCTGTAGATGTCGATCGACTATTGGAACGTGCGAAACGGATATTCCATGGCTAAGAAAATTGATTTTTCCCAAAGGCAGTTTTTTTTTTTGAAAATTCTGACTTTCGGTGGTTAAATTACCTAGGAACTGTTCCAGTCAACCACCAAAAGTCTGTTTATCCAGAATTCGAATAATTTTTTGCACAGGTCAGGGATTTTTGATATGAAAAGGTTTGGGACCTTTTCCAATGCATGTCACATGAATTATCAAGTCCAGCACAGCAGTTATTTTTGACATATTATGAGGAAAGAAGATATTTCAAAGGATATGGACAATTTATG
>JASDQU010883870.1:15866-28586 GCA_032191745.1 Picea mariana | reverse complement strand
TGAATGTGTACCATTATGAAATATTTTTCACTAGGGACATGTGCATTAAGTAATTAGCCATGGTAAAGTGAGGAAAATAAGTCCCTTGGGTCATTTATGAATCCTTTAGGGATTAAGGGACATAATCAATGCCCTAAACCACATAACATGTTGTCTACAGGGAATCATGAACCTTTGAGTGAGACATGGGTATTGTTATAATATTTTGTGTATCAAAGATGGATATGATGGATTTAACCATCGTTGGTGGATAAATCCAAGGAATTAGGCCTTGAAAAAATATTATTGGGTTAATAGGCCATGACTAAAGCCATGAACTACAACATGAGACATTTAAAGGGGATCTTTTGCATATGGGTTGGATGAAGTTTCCATTAGGAGTTTTTGTGTAGTATAGATTTATGTTGGGGCCTTGAACATGATTAGGTGATTAACATAGGGTCATTAATCCATAAAGTATAATCAAGTCCTTTAACTGCAACATCATCCCTTTAAAGGGGATATTTTTCATATGAATGAGAAAGGGTTTCCATTAGGATTTTTTGTGTAGTTGGGATGGGCCTTTGGGCCCCAACCATGATTAGGGGATGAAAATAAGGTCCTTAATCCATAAATGAGTGTAAATAGTCTTATGGGACATGGAATATTCTTCAAAAGCCTAAGAAAAAACTTTTAGAAATTAACTTTGTTGTGGAGGTGACCACCCTTCAAACATGCATTTTTCAAAGGTTAAATGATTGAATAATAGCTGAACATCTATGACCACCCATATTGCTCGATTATGTCATCGCTCTATGATTTCAATGTTCAACTTGTTACATTTGTATTCTCAATCAAGGTATTTAGCATGTTTATGCATGGAAACAATTCCTCTTTGTATCCCACCTTGTGGAATCACAAGACCTTAACATTGAAATCCTTGGGTTCCTGTCCTTGGCTTATTTTTCTGCTCGCAATGATTTGTTGAAGGTTCAACATCATTGTACATATCATAGAGGAATGAATAAGTAGGCTTTGACGCAATGTTGAGTAGCAACATGATGTCCATGACACAATGAAAAGACATAATGAAAAGAATTGTGATGCTCTTTGTCATTAAGTGTATAACAAAATTACATTAAGAGATATATACAAGAAATAGAAATAGCCTTGTGTATATTATGATATATATAATGTACATATAACTATTTTATAAAATTATTACATGACATGATGAATTTCTTTTAGTCTTCTTTTTTGCTTTCCAGTTCTTAAGCAAATCATCCACGTCCATGTCTTCGTTTACTAGGTGCTCATCAGCAGATGATGTTGTTTCAGTCCTTTCATGTCGAGTACGTCTTCTCTCGTACCCATGGTGTGGATGCTATTGTGAGGGGTTGTCACCTAAAAAAATAAAAAATACTAAATTCATATGGCCAATTTTTAAATATCATTGAAGTAGTTCATTAATAATAAATTAAAACTCTGCAATGTAATTATTTACTTGGTCCTCTAGTCAGCACCATTGGAATGGCTTCCTGTTCACCTAATCGTCAGGTCAAGGATGATCATCTATGACATTCTAATCCATTGAAACGTCAAAATTTATAAGTAAAAAAATTATAAGTATATGATTAATATATAGACATTATACCATCATGGGCCTCGGTCACAGGAACATCTTGGGGCTGCACCTCACTGGGATGGGCCTGCTTGGAAGCACCATTATCTAGTTCTTGCGATGTTTCACTATCAACGCTATGTTGTTTAGTACTAATGGTTTCATTGACAATGCTGCTCACCTGATTAAAACAAAGTAAGACATTAAATTATGGATGATATCAAACATTTACATATTTTATAAGTAATGAAAGGTTAATGTGGACTGATTTTTATTTACCTCATCCCACAAATTGGATCTTGGGGTCTACCCCATGATTTTACTATGATCAACGAGGAATTTATAACTGTACCTGTAACCAAGTTGGAGGTCTCTCTTCGTGGTTTCTGTTCTGAAGTCGTTACCCTGCATTGCATAAGGGTATGGTTTTTTAATGTTTTTTGTTGCAATTACATTAAATTTGTAAGGTGATACAAATAATATTCTTAAGATGTTCGAGTACTTACGATTCATGACTATAACCTCGAGTAGCCGCCCTGGCTTAGCTTGTGTTGGCCATATTTGGAAATCCTTTCTTTGGTTTCCTTCGAAGTGTCAGGAAACCTATCATCAAAATATTCAAGTATGTTATATATAAACACACTTTTATTTAGATCTAAAGAAAAATAAAGCTAGTATTGAATTCAAAAATTTGTAATTTACCTTCATGTACCAGTTATTTGTTCTCCTGATTTTTTCAAAATATTCTCTTTTGCATCATCAATGATCTCCTTCCACTCCCTCTCTGGAATTGAGGGAGGAAGCTCATACCTAGGATTTCTTGCCAATATTTTTCTATAAACATCCCGAGTATATTTTAAATATTCACCCACTGTAGATGTGATCGCTTTTGTATTGAACATGTCTACACCAAAGAGGCCTTCAAGATAATCCATAAGTTCCTTTTTGAGGTTGGAATTCTAGCAATTCCATCTCATGCATAAGGTTTCCCCAAAAATAGACAAGGCCTTACTCTCTACATGCCTATAAAAAAGGTCGTTTCCTACACACAAAAAGATATGATCATTAATTTAAAATTAATAATATAGATGATTTATGTATGAGGACAACATTAAATGATTAAAATATGAATTATAACTACCTGGGAGTCTTGATTTTTTTAATGGAAGTCCATTATCGTTGACCAGAAATGTGCATAGAAGGGTCCCCATGCTTGTCACATGTCTAGCTCCAGGAAATGCAACCATCTCAACCACATCACTATGATCCTCATCTCTACCACAATCTCTAGACTCTGATCGAGGTGTGGCTTCCTGTCGGTGCTTGTCATGGCTCCTATCTAAATGAGGTGTGGAAGATGGAGAAGTAAATAGTTATCTAGCAGCTATATGACCGCCCGCATCAGGACTTTGTAGCGTCTCTGCAGTGCCACTACTACCAACCCCGGGCTAAACAGGCTCCAAATATTCCTTTATAAAAAAGAAAATGTTTTTTCGTGAGATAATGTAAAACTTAAAGAAAAAAGTATCATAATTGAACATATGATTGCATTAAAAAAATAAATTAAATTATGGTCATTACCTTATATGTGTTAAGTTGTGACATAAGGAGCTTGATCCCTTCTTTGACATCCGGGGTTTGTTCTGGATTATCTAACAAGCTAACAAGTTCCTTGTTATCTTTAATGATCTTTTTTTTTTAATAAGAGCATCCGATCAGTGCAAGAATAAAACCCCTCCTCATCAGTGGAATCATGATCCACATGGCCTGCTGACTACATATAATTTCAGCAAAAACATTTTTATTTCAATAAAATTATATAAGAAAATAATAAAAACAACGTAAAATGAAAGTGGAAATTGATAATTATTTACATGTTCTATGGCTGGCCCTTTTCCACAATCATCCAGCCACATTAAAATATAATTAGAACCCCCAAATATTTAAAAAATTGTTAATCATAATAAAAAAACAATGTTAAAGATAATATTTACAACAATGTTAAAGATAATAAAAGAATATAATGCAATAAGTAGAGGTTTCTTAAAGGGGTGTTGCATAAGAACCTGCACACTATTAGTCAATGTTTATATTCGATTCAAATGGTAATCCACTAATAACTCTTCCACCGGAGCTATCTTTTTTATTGCGCACCGGACTACCCAATTCTCTTCATGTCCCTGAAATATGCAATTCAGTTGTTTGTTTGTTGTCCCGAGTCATGTGTTGTTTATAAACCCTATGATATTGTCAGACCCTTTAGGCCTTCCATCAATATAGATAGTCTCTCCCTTATTTTTATTCATGTTTATTAGTTGTATATAATTTTCGGTGAGTGTATATCTCTGCATACTTCATATGTACCAGACCAGCTGCATCCAATCATTATAATTGTAACACGGTCTGACATAGTCCATCAATTCAGTTACTGTATTGTATTTTAAAATTATTCCATTCATGGAAAATATCCCCAAGCCATGCAGGGAAGATGGTGCAATGCGATATGTCCTATTGTTGACAATGAAGTCAACATCTATAGGAGGTAGTTCCTTAGGTACCCATTGCTTCAGCAGATGTTTATACTTGAGTGGAACATCGATGTCTCCTATGCTCTCATCATCATAAGAGCATGATCCTCCTTCGGAAAGAAACAATTTCATGGGTCTACAAAATTTTATTCTGACTTTTTCACCTCTGGTCCTTATTTGCTTATCATATCTACTAGATGTAGTCACATTTTTGGCCTCTATTTGTCCTAATCTTTCCTCACTCGATGAACAAATATCTGACAGGTACATTTTTGGTTGTACCTTTAGTTGCATGTGCACATGTTGTTAGTTAGTAGTCCATCATCATATTCAAAGTTCTAATTAAAAATTTATATCTTTAGTTTTGGATGCACAATTAGACTAGGGTGCAGCTACCAATATTAGTGGTCAACCACCTAATTTAATGTGATATCCCTCTTGATTTTGGACATATTAAGGACATATTAAAATTGTGAAAACACTAAGGAAATGATAAATTTATCATATGGATCTAAGAAAAAAAATAATATTATGGTTATTGTTTGTTGGATTTGTGCAAAATGAACCTAAACAAAAAATTCTCACTTGAACTTGAGCAATGCCATAACTTCTAGAAATGGTATAGAAAAATATAAATACTAGACTAGGATAATCCAACTAGGCATCCTCTACTCAAGGAAGAGGAACCATACGACACAAAATGCCTCTAATTTTTGCAAACTCCCATGTGTTGCATTGTCAACTCCCACAAGGCCATCCTAAACCCCAATACTATATCGAAACAATAATAGTTTTGTAGGAATCAAAGAAACCTAGGGTTGAACATGGGACATATTAAATATTTTCAAAAGCTAGATTAATATGGAATTTTCAAATGTCCGAGGTAAACTTAAGAAATATTTTTCTATTTTGTAGATGTACTATTGAACCAATAGAGAGAAAGTGTACATGGAGCTAAAAATCCCATGTAGTGACTAATTGGACCAATAAAGAGAAAGTTCATAACACACGAGATAAAAGTTCCATATAGGGACTAATTGGACCAACAAAGAGAAAGTACAAAAAACATAATCTTAAAGTCCCACGTAGGGGGGTCTATTGAAGGAGAATTTGCTTTTATTCACCCAAATTGGTTGTAATATCTCTAGTTTATAGGTAACATGGAGAGCCATAGCCAACCTGGACACTACCACTATTGTAAAATAATATAAATCTATCAATTTCTTCGTAAACAGGAGGACCTAATTGCTGAGAACCAAGCCTCTATCTTCTCATCTATTAGTAGAATCCATGTTCAGGAAGATAATCATAATGCAGGGTATGTTTTTATCATGGAGTCTCTATTACAACATAAGAGGAAAATCAATGCTTTAAAGGAAGAGTGAATATGTTGCACTAGAAAATCTCAAATTTGTCAAAGAGATTTCAATATGTCGCTTTCAATGCCAAGATGTATGTCGGTTAAATGCCTATGGAAAACAAAGAAAAAGAATATGCTCATCAAATTCCTCTAGATTTCGACATGGTTGGGGAGGCCTAAGACTCTTATCCCTATCCAATGGAGAAAGAGGAAGCTCGCAATATTCATGTTTTTCATTAATTTCAGGTCTTCGTGTACTACAAAGTCTATCTAGTATTAAGTGTCATCTATAGGCTTTGTACTAATAAAAGTTCAAAATCCTCTACAAAGGATAGAATTGCATTTTTGGTAGACAAGCATCAATTTTTTTAACAAACTATGAGTCATAGACTGTGGGACAAACCAATTTTTTGTATTCTTACATTGACCAATACAACTATAAAAAATTTTGCTTCATTATTTAATCAACACTCAAACTATTCTCACAAATCCTATTGAGGATCCTCTTCATCCTTGTCATTATTCTTGAGGTTTGTGGTTTACATGATGAAGTGATGATGGAAAAAAGTGGGTGTGTTAGTCAAATTTGAGTCCAAAAACCCTCCCATATCGCTAAGGCATGCCAATAGTCTATCCATGAAAATTTTCAGAGCATACAGAAATTGTTTGAAAATATTTCAATGTTGGCCCCATTTGTAGGTCCCTGTTGTTGGACGTGTCTAGTCCTTGTGCAATTTTCATTCCTTGTTCCTTGTTACTTTACCATGGTGTAGTCACCAAGATCCATTATTTTGTACAAAATTACATACTAATGGCATAAAATTATCGATGAACTTTTGTCGTCGATAGTATAGCAAATTCATCGCAAGATTATTTACATTCATCTCTCTTGCAACGGTATCAAATGATGTAGCTTGGATTCATTTAATATTTGGTTTATCAACTTGAAATCTCAATTTGATACTTTGCAAGCTAGCTGGACCTTCAGTCAAAGACAAATATGAAACTTGGAATCATTAACATATCTACTAGAACATATGAAAAATAGTTGGGTTTATGGTTTACATGATGCATTGATGATGGAAGAAAGTGGGTGTGTCAGTCAAATTTGAGTCCAGAAACTCTCCCATATTGGTAAGGCATGCGAATAGTCTATCCAGGTCAAATTTCAATGCATACAAATACAGTTTGAAAACATTTCGACATTGGTCCCATTCACATGTCAATGTTGCTCGCCTCTAGTATATTGATGGTGTTGATTAAGAAATCAACGAAATAGAGGGATTTTTCATCACAAATATGACGTAGATACATTGTATATACATTAATGTAGAACCTGAAAGCAAAATGAATAAAGACCGATGAAAGCCTAAAACTTGCATCAACCAAATTTGGTACTTTGAAATAAAATTAGGTTTTATGGTTTACATGATGATGTAATGATAGAAGAAAGTGGGTGTGTCACTCAAATTTGTGTCCAAAAACTCTCCCATATCATTAAGACATGCTAATAGTCTATTCATGAAAAATTTTAGTGCATACATAAACAGTTTGAAAAAATTTCAATATTGGCCCCATTCACAGGTCCCTGCTGTCAGACGTGTCTAGTCCTCATGCAATTTTCGTTCCTCGTTCCTCGTTACTTGAACATAGTGTAGTCCTCAAGATCCATTATTTTTGTAAAAAATTACATACTAATGGAATAAAATTATCGATGAACTTTTCTCGTCGATAGTATAGCAAATTCATAGTAAGATTACTTCCATTCGTCTCTCTTGTGACGATATCAAATGATGCAGCTTGGATTAATTTCATATATTTTTTTCTAAATTGAAATTTCAATTTGATACTTTGAAAGCTAGTTGGACCTTCAGTAAAATACAAATATGAAACTTGGAATCATTAACATATCTACTAGAACATATGAAATATAGTTGGGTTTATGGTTTATGTGATGAATTGATGATGGAAGAAAGTGGGTGTGTTAGTAAAATGTGAGTCCAAAAACCCTGCCATATCATTAAGGCATGCAAATAGTCTATCTAGGTCAAATTTCAATGTATACAGATACAGTTTGAAAACATTTCGATGTAGGCCCCATTCACATGTCATTGTTGCTCGCCTCTAGTATCTTGATGGTGTTAATTAAGAAATCAATGAAATAGAGGGATTTTTCATGACAACTATGATGAATATATTTTGTATATACATTAATGTAGAACCTGAAAGAAAAATGAAGAAAGACTAACGAAAGCCTAAAACTTGCGTCAACAAAATTGGGTACTCTGAAAGAAAATTAGGGTTTATGGTTTACATGACAAAGTGATGATGGAATAAAGTGGGTGTGTCACTCAAATTTGAGTCTACAAACCCTCTCATATCGTTAAGGCATGACAATAGTCTATCCATGAAAATTTTCAGTGCATACAAAAACTGTTTGAAAAAAGTTAAACGTTGGCCCCATTCGCAGGTCCCTGTTGTCGGACGTGTCAGGTCCTCGTGCAATTTTCATTCTTCATTCCTTCTTACTTGACCATGGTGTAGTCTCCAATATCCATTATTTTTGTACAAAATTACATACTAATGGCATAAAATTATCGATGAACTTTTCTCATCGATTGTATAGTAAATTATTCACAAGATTATTTACATTCGTCTCTCTTGCGATGATATCAAATGATGCAGATTGGATTCATTTCATATTTGGTTTATCAACTTCAAATATCAATTTGAGACTTCTCAAGCTAGCTGGACCTTCATTCAAATACAAATATGAAACTTGGAATCATTATCATATCTACTAGAACATATGAAAAATAGTTGGGTTGATGGTTTACATGATGAACTGATGATGGAAGAAAGTGGGTGTGTCAGTCAAATTTGTGTCCATAAACCCTCCCATATCATTAAGGCATGTGAATAGTCTATGTAGTTCAAGTTTCAATGCATACAGATACAGTTTGAAAACTTTTCGACATTGGCCCCATTCACATGTCATTGTTGCTCGCCTCTAGTATCTTGATAGTGTTAATTAAGCAATAAATGAAATAGAGGGATTTTTCATCAAAACTATGATGAAGATACATTGCATATACATTAATGTAGAACCTAAAATAAAAATGAATAAAGACCGACCAAACCCTAAAACTTGTGTCAACCAAATTGGGTACTCCGAAAGAAAATTAGGGTTTATGGTTTACATGATGAAGTGATGATGGAATAAAGTGGGTGTGAAACCTTCCCATATTGTTAAGTCATTCCAATAGTCTATCCATGAAAAATTTCAGTGCATACAAAAACTGTTTGAATAGATGTCAACGTTGGCTCCATTCGCAGATCCCTGCTGTCGGACGTGTCTAGTCCTCATGCAATTTATGTTCCTCATTTCTCATTACTTGACCATGGTGTAGTCCCCAAGATCCATTATTTTTGTACAAAATTACATACTAATGGCATAAAATTATGAATGAAATTTTCTTAGGGATAGTATAGCAAATTCGTCGCAAGATTATTTACATTTGTCTCTCTTGTGACAGTATCAAATGATGCAACTTGGATTCATTTCATATTTGGTTTATCAACTTAAAATCTCAATTTTATACTTTACAAGCTAGTTGGACCTTCAGTCAAATACAAACATGAAACATGGAATCATTAACATATCTACTAGAACATATGAAAAATAGTTGGGTTTATGGTTTACATGATAAATTGTTGATGGAAGAAAGTGGGTGTGTCAGTCAAATTTGAGTCCAAAAACCCTCCCATATCATTAAGGCACGTGAATAGTCTATCCAAGTCAAATTTCAATGCATACAGATATAGTTTGAAAACATTTTGACGTTGGCCACATTCACATGTCATTGTTGCTCGCCTCTAGTATCCTGATGGTGTTGATTAATAAATCGATGAAATAGAGGGATTTTTCATCACAAATATGATGCAGATACATTATATATACATTAATGTAGAACCTTAACAAAATGAAGAAAGACCGACGAAAGCCTAAAACTTGCGTCAACCAAATTGGGTACTCTGAAGGAAAATTAGGGTTTATGGTTTACATGATGGAATAAAGTGGGTTTGTCACTCAAATTTGAGTCCATAAAACCTCCCATATCCTTAAGGCATGCCAATATTCTATCCATGAAATTTTCAGTGCATACAAAAACTGTTTGAAAAAATTTCAACGTTGGCCCCATTCGCAGGTCCCTGTTGTCGGACATGTCTAGTCCTCATGCAATTTTCGTTCCTCGTTCCTCATTCCTTGACCATGGTGTAGTCCCCAAGATCCATTATTTTTGTACAAAATTACACACTAATGGCGTAAAATTATCGACGAATGTTTTTCATTGATAGTATAGCAAATTTGTCCCAAGATTATTTACATTTGTCTCTCTTGCGACAATATCAAATGATGCAGCTTGGATTCATTTCATATTTGGTTTCTCAAATTGAAATCTCAATTTGATACTTTTCAAGCTAGCTGGACCTTCAGTCAAATACAAATATGAAACTTTGAATCATTAACATATCTACTATAACATACGAAAAATAGGTGGGTTTATGGTAATTTCCATGATGAATTGATGATGGAAGAAAGTGGGTGTGTCAGTCAAATTTGAGTCTAAAATCCCTCCCATATCGTTAAGGAATGAAAATAGTCCTTAACCATGGTGTAGTCCCCAAGTTCCATTATTTTTTTACAAAATTACATACTAATGGCATAAAATTATCGACGAACATTTTTTGACGATAGTATAGCAAATTCGTCACAAGATTATTTATATTATTCTCTCTTGCAATGATATCAAATTATGCTTAGATTCATTTCATATTTTGTTTATCAACTTGAAATCTCAATTTGATACTTTGTATGATAGTTGGACCTTCAGTCAAATACAAATATGAAACCTGGAATCATTAACATATCTACTAGAACATATGAAAAATAGGGTTTATGGTAATTCTAAGAAGATTCAAATAGGTAACAATATTGATGAAATCTTATACGATCATGATGGTATAAAAAAGAAAGAGCTTCTCTTGGTTTCAAGAATAATTTATCCTTTACTTAACAAGGCCAACCACANCCCCCTCACATCACTCTCAATTGATCCCGAAAACCCAATCTATAAAATATAAAATTATCGAAAGAAGTGTCCTATTAAGATTCATGTATAGAAAATACAAAAACAAAATTTAATGAAGGTACATGAAATTATGTGTTTCTAAATGATATTTTTAGTCTAATAGGTACTTTACTATATTGACAACTATTTTCAGGTTTCAAATAATAATTAAACAACATATAACCTAGGATATAAAAACGTCACATAAAAAATAAAAACATGTAATTAACCCATGACATTAAAAGTAAATTATTTTAAGAGAATAATTCATAGAAATTAAAATATTATATAGTCACATACCTAATCCAACCTTAAGATCTGTGTAATCATCCTTATTCTCTATCTTGATCTTCTTCATTGAACTCAACATATGTATCATCATCTAGTTCTGAAATGATGTTGAAAGGATTGATGATATCATCATCGTCATCAATGTCATTTTTGAGCATATTTTCATCGACATCATCATCAAGAATTGCAATATTGTCTCCTATGCCTAGACCACGATCTTCTTCATCTTCATCATCAGTCAACCCTCCATGCTCTTCTGAATCTATCTGATATTCTGTCAAATCATCTTCTTCATCTTCATCATCAGTCAACCCTCCATGCTCTTCTGAATCTATCTGATATTCTGTCAAATCATCTTCTTCATATTCAATTTCATCGTCTTCCTGTAAATGAGTATAATTATTTGCACTTCCTCTTGGATCATATCTAACAACAAATGACCAATCCCTTTCACCTGGAACATTTCAGTAAAAGACTTGTTCACATTGGCTTGGAAAAACATAGCGATCATGTCCTCTTTCAAACGTCATTGTTTTGATCATTGGAAATCCGTTGGCATGTTGAATAACAGTTCTTTCATCGTCATGTTCATGCATTTGTAACCTATACCATTTGAAATCGAACAATACTAATTTGAAGGAATTAAAGTCACACTCAAGTATATCATTTAAATAGCCATAGTATCTATTTTCAAATTCTCGGGGATGTCTGTCACTCCT
Organism: Picea mariana; assembly: GCA_032191745.1. Taxonomy (NCBI): domain Eukaryota; kingdom Viridiplantae; phylum Streptophyta; class Pinopsida; order Pinales; family Pinaceae; genus Picea; species Picea mariana. The sequence goes on along the minus strand of JASDQU010883870.1, from coordinate 16,956 downwards.
AGAGGAAACATTAGTAACCTGGAATACTGTAGTTATCCCACTATCAAAAGTTTTCCTTTTCTCATCCAATTGTTTGATGTGAAATTTATGACCATTGCACCACATAGCCTTGTGGTGTTTCAACTGCAATATGTTAGATATGTAAAAGATGCATTGTAAATTAATAAATTAACATATATTTATATAACTTTGAAAGTATCTAAAAAATATAGTATACATGTAGTCACATTAGTATAATATAAAATAATTGAATAAAATGGGTGAAATTTCTTACCTTTCCATTTTTCAAACCATATGCTAGATCAATTTCCCTCTGCGTAACATTGGAATCTCTGTTACAATGAGCTTCTCTAACCAATCCAGATAGTCATTTCCATGATAACTACCTCCATTATGTTGTTTACATCTTTCAATCCATACATTCATCTAGTCAAGATTGTTTGCAATGTATAAATGCAGTGCATCCCACTCTAGAGAAACTGAATAAAAAAAACACAATTCACCAATATTAAATATTAGTTATAACATACATTATGCAGGTAATTATAAATATTTATAATTTATGAAATAAATTATATTAATATATTAATGAGTATGATCATATATACAAAAAAATGAAACTTTATATGTATTAATAATATAAATTTTCACAATTATTAATATATTACCTCGCATTTTTTTCATTCTACCTTTCCCCAACAGATGCTCCTGATCTTGAAATGTTTTGATGGAGTTCACATCCCAAATGCGATCCACTGCATGCATAGTTGGTGCTGTTAATTTAGGAAGATACTGACTAATATACACCATGGATTTATATACCATATATCCCTCCATCATAGAACCCTCAGGACGTGCTCTTTGTCTAACCAATGCCTTCAATGATTTCAAGTGTCTCTCCACAATCCATATTGACCTTGTGTGAACAAGTCCACAAATTTAAATCTCCTCAACTTGGTGTTTGACGTACTATTATTGTGCATTGAAAAATGTAGGAGGTATATACTTTTGCATTTCACATATTAGATGAGGAATTTCTCTCTTCCAATACTTTATATCCCTCCATGGAGATGATATAAAGTATTGGAAG
>JASDQU010883869.1:15383-33846 GCA_032191745.1 Picea mariana | reverse complement strand
AATCAAATTTTAGATAGGCATCTTGCACACATATGAAAGAACATTGACATAAACATGTAAATACATTTTTTCACACGTGATCCATAAGACACAAAAGATCAAAAAACCATATATAATATCATAAAGTAACCAGAGTACATAGATGGACACAAGCGCCTCAAAAATAGGACCAATAACGAGTCACAGGGCTTATGCCCTCAAAAAATATATACAAGTAGTGCTCATGGCACGTAAAAAGTCCAAATAGGTTCAAGGCCTATGGGCCCTATTATATTGGTCCACAGCATGGGCTAAACGCCTAAACAATCGAACCCACGTCCGAGGTGCCCCCACTACATGAGGCTGCATGGATGGCGGTAGGTCCTCTATCTTTGCCATCGGGACTGTGCGAGTGAGTGCAGTAAAGTTCCACTCAACTTGTCTAAGTACCCTCTCAGCCTCCCCAGCTGGGAGGTTCCCTACTACTGCTAGTCCCCCGGCAGCAGCAGCTGCGGCTTCTGGCCGAGGACGACGCATGTTCCGTGCATAATCAGGAGGTCGCATTGGTCCCACATCTGCATACAACAAACGTACATCCATCAAATACTCTGGCATATAAAAAAAAAATGATATATATAACAAAAACGACATAAAAATTACATATACAACAAAAAAACTACAAAGGTGGAGACTTACCCATCTCCCCTCGCTCCTCACCAGGAGGCACGGGTATCTTAGGATCTCTAGAAAAGTCTATCCCTGCATATGGGTAATCCTCGATCACAGGGATTTTCCATGATAGCCATGCAAAAAATTCATCATCGAAGGACTCATTGGTTCTTCCACCACCCTGTCGCGGAAGTAATACTGCCCATCTACATACTGCAAGAAAAGAGGTCTGATGTCCTCGTACCACTTCCCAAGGACTAAAGCTCCGAACTCTCTCAAAAAAGAATGAACACAAAATCGTCCCGAACCCGAAGTTCCTCTGTGTTGGCTACCGACAATCTGTCAATTGCCTCTTCATACACTCCATTAGTGTGGTACTCCAGTAAAAAATCTGTGCATTCAAGCACTAGATAGCATAGTTCATCTGTGCGCGAGACGCCTGATGCAAAGCCACTGAACCGGTAATCCACCCAATAAGCAATAATATCGCTTGCAGCGATAGGTTAGTAATATTACTTATCGGAACCTGAGAGCTCAAACAGTTTTTCCCAGCCTCACAGTGTAGGGCTATCAGTTCCGCTATGTTCTGCGGCCCCAATGGAAATGTTCTGAAATTGACTAGTTCCCCTCTCCTCGAGAGGCCAGTCAAAAAATAGATATCCTCGGTGGTGGGCACCAGTGATTGCCCCTCTAGCATGAAGGCCTCTGCATCAGGGTGCCAATAGTCAACCAAGGCATTCAGTACCCTCGGTTGCGCTTGCATAAATGGACATAGGAAGAACTTAAGCAAACCACATTGCATCAATGTGGCCACGACATTCGGATCTCCTGCAACCAACTCACTAATTGTTTCATGCTCCCGTTCCCTCCAGTGGACATACATCCTGCCAAAATAACCAAGTTCAGGAGGGTCAGTGACTGCTCTTTATTTCTTTTTGTCTATAAAAGGGGGTCCACGCGGGCATGCTTTACTCTGCCCAAGTGTACACGTGGCCTATCCAGAGACAGCCCGCGTGGACTTATGGCCGACCTTTTAAAGGTCGATGCCCACCCAAAAAATAAAATCAAAAGTAAAAAGAAGGAATTGAATAGCTAGATAGGGGAGTTTGTACTTACTTGGTCCAAGCGGAAGTTCGTTTCATCCACTGTAGCTCCGAGAATCACCATTTTTATCAAAGGGGGTCTTTTGGCTCCAGAGTCAATTTCCAAATCAGCAATGGTGATAATGAGTTGCTAGCTTTTATTTATAGAGTTTTGGGCCCCTTTTTGTCACTTTTTTGGCCTCCCTTATCAATTTCTTTATACCAAAAACCATTTAGAGTGATTCAGGAGTTATATGGGAGGGATTTGATCGAGTATTGGGACACTTTTTTTGAGTTTTGAGGAAATTTTGACAGTCCATGAAATTTTTTCCAATAATCAACTTAAGCATATAGGTTAGGTTATTACCCCAACTTTTGTGTCTCGTTGTCTTTTTCCTCTGCCATAGGATCGATCCCATCAGGTTGTGACACAGAACCATCATATCTTCTTTAGAAGTTTCGCAACTTGGCGGTAGAGCTTACCATAACATGGATGCCCTAGGTAGGTCCTGGTTGCATTATGGTGTCCATACCATCTCTAAAACACTGTAGGCTTGGGAGTCCTTATAGTCTTTCCTGAATATGAGTTTGAGCCTCATTTGCATGATTCTTCTTCGCTCTTGATCTCACCCTCAGGACTCCCAAAAAACAACGAGTCTCCTTTTAAGCCCTTTTCAGACCCTCTAAACATGAAAATATTGCCGAGTGATCTTGTGGCCTTTCACACTTGTTAAACTGAAATTTGAAGTCACGTCTGTTTGGCGGTAGTTTACCCCTTTTTCGGTCTGGACGGTCAACTGTACTAACAAAGGTATACTCTATGGAACTTCAGCTCTATAGAAGAGTACTCTCAGGTATAATTTTATCCCTTTTTCGGGCCTGAGGGACTAAACTTATGAAGAAGGAACCCCCACGGAGTCCATAGTTAAGCTCTTTTCAGACTCCCTAAAATTGAAAAGATTGTCGAGTGACCTTACTCTTTCACACTTGTTAAATTGGTCCATAAGAATATTCCTAACAGAGTCCATAGTTAAGCTTTTTTAAGACTCCTTAAAAATGAAAAAATGGTCGAGTGATCTTGTCCTTGTCACACTCATTACAATGGTTTTTAATCGACGTCTAATCGGTGCTAGTTTACCCTTTTTCGAACCGACTAGACTATCTTCGAAAAAGGTACCCCAATGGAGTCTCCTTTTATGTTTTTTCAGACTCTCTAAATGTGAAAAAACCACCGATCTTACCTTCTTTGGGCTTGTTAAACTTACATCGAAGGATGTTACCATTGTGTGTTTTGTTAACCGCGTTTGCATACTGTATATGCCAGCCTTGTAACAGTTTGCTTCTATGTCTTAACACCTTTGGACCCCAGAGGATTTTTTCCGAGTATCATTTAACTAGAACATCAGTCTTGTCCTTGTGCCTTGAGCTTGTATGTTTGCAACACTCGTTCCTCCTTTGTAACGTAATATTCCTTTATTCTTTTTTCCAAAATTATTCAAAAAGACAAAAAAAAAATCAAATATACCCGAAAAAGAGGAAGGGAAAAGTATTTTCTTTATTGGCAGCATAATGAGTCACCCTTGAATAAAGCACATTTGTTCATTTGTTCATCAGACTATGGGATGTAGTACGACCTTAGGAAGCTTTTTCTCGCTATATAGAGTTGTGTCCTCCACCATTTGGTTATCCTTCCAAACATATGGAGAGTTTGTGTTGCCTCCTACTTTGTAGACTTATGATTAACATACATGTTTCCCGAGTCTCATCATTTGTCGTGCTATTGTCCAAGGGAAGTTTGTCACCAAGACTGAGTTGGTCCCTCTGCAATATGTCTCTTTTCCTCATATCCGACCATCCTGAACATCCAATCAAGTCCTTGTTCGGAATCACTGAAGCCTTCAGTCTGATCATCAAGATTATCAAGTCCATGACCGACGAGCTGTCGAAGACCTCTCGGTAGTATAGTTGTACACTCATATTACACTCCTACCCGATATTTGAAGATTTTGAAGTTGTTGCTCGAGCTCTGAAGATCTCATCTCCAGCCATCAGGCCGAATCAGCTTCTGGAAGATGGATACTCTATATGTATATCTTTCTGATTTCGAGATGTAGCTCCGCTATGTATTGTTCACAGCTACTCTTTATAGTTATTTGACATGGATCTACAATGTATTTGATTGGTAGCCATGATTCTATTTTATCCTGAGCATGGGTATGCCCGCCTCGGTGAGACATTTGTTATTTTGCAGACGGCACCTCCCAGTTCCTGATCCTTGGGCTCAATCGTTCGGCACATCAGTAAATATTGGTAATGTATTTCGGCCATCAGATGCTCTTCTGACCTCACACATTAGGGGGCATCTGTTATAACCCTAGATTGCACCACACATGCTTACCTGGCATCAGGCCAACTCATATCCCTTCTTTGCCAAAGCACTGCTGAACAACTCTTTGAAAATCCTTATTTATAAAGGCCCACNGCATGGCCGAGGGTTCGTCCAAATACCTAGCTCCTTCTAGCCTATAAAAGAAGGGGTAGGGGTCCCATTTGGAAGGGAAAAAATATAGCAAAGAAACTCTGCCCATTTATGTATTCCCATTGTCCCAACCCTTTATCCTTTCCTTGTGCCAAAGGAGATTCAAAGAAAAGTAGTTGAAGGACAAAAGAAGAGGAGCCCAGGATCAGGTTCGAGGAGCGGTGGCTGGTCTCAACTTTTGTAAGTTGACTCATTCAAAGTAATAAAGAAAATGCTTTTCCCGTCCCAATTCATGAACTGTTTATATTTTGATCAGTATATGTTTGGATTTCTAACCCGTTAGTATATAAGTAGTATGCATGCATAGTTGTTGCTTGTCTTGGATGCAGGTCATGTTTAGAAGTAGTATTGCAAACAAGTAATCGAGCACAATGGAGGATCGACATCAAACGCAGGGAAGGAAGTAGGTTGATCTTTCCATGCATTTACTAAGAAAAGGGGATTTAATCTAGGGATGAAGGTAGAAAGTAATTTCTCTTCGGTCATATCTGCATGCAAAGTCTGAACTCTATTTGCTAGTCCATATGGAGATTTACCCCACAACAATAATGCATGAGCTTCCACACTCATTTAAAGTATTAATAATTTTATTTAAGCATTAATCATTCATTTTAAACTTTGTCACCTATCATCAATCAACATTTCAATAATCTTCTCCATGGTGTGTAAAGTGTTGGTTGTGCAGCCTAATTATCTTCCTATTTCATAGGTCTTTTTTTTTCAGTCGTGTTTATACCCCATGGAGACTGTACACCCCTCCATGTGGGGGGGTTGTAGGGGGGCTTTCCCCCCTGCGGGGCCCGGGGGCAAGCGAACCCCCAAAGGAAAAAATTCCTTGTAAATGTATATTGTAATTTCATAGTAAATCTGGATCATTCATTATAAGGTCGTAGATATGACGGTAGATGTTATGTTATGGATTTTTCCCCTAGAAGGAAACCCTCTTTTATGAGGGAAACCTATTACGTCTATGCATCATTGCGAATTTTGTATTCTAAGAGAGGATACTGTGAGAGAAAGAAGAGGAAGTTATAGTGGGTGTGTTGTAGGTTGTATCCATTCATTTGATGGATAATAAAAAGGAAGGACCTAACAATTTCTCTGGTGGACGTAGCCCACACTGGGTGAACCGTGTATATTTGTTTCTCTATTGTATTGTGTATCTTCCGTGTTTTATTTCTGCATTTTTTTTATTTGATTGCTCTGCGACATTTTTTTTTCAACACAAAGTATTGAATCCTTGTGTGGAGATTCTCCTGGATCATACCTCCCCATACAAAGAATTTTTGGTCCTCCAAACGTATAGAGATAAGTTGTAACTTGAGTATATGTTGCTACCTTTACCAACTTCTAGGAAGAGTCTTACACTCCACAATGCACTTCCCCACTGCTCAATCTTCAAAACAAATGTCTCTGATAGGACGCACCCTTCTTCTCCTTCACCTTTGTACTTCAGAATGAAGATGTCTATGTCAACACTTCCATCAATGCAAATATGTAGCCAATTCCTTGATCTGCATAACAAATGTCTCTGACATCCCACACCCTTCTTTTCCTTGACCTTTGTACTTCAGAATAAGGATGTCTATGCCAACACTTGCATCAATGCAAAGTTGTAGTTGATTCATTGATCTACATAAAAAACAAATCTTTGAAAGGCCGCACCCTTCTTCTCCTTCACCTTTGTACTTTGGAATGAGGATGTTGATGCCAACATTTGCATCAATGCAAATTTGGAGCTGATAATACAGGATCACAATTTTGCAAATTTCAAAGCAGTACCATGTTTTCCAAGAGTTTATAAAACACTCATGGACAAGTTTACAATGGTTGCCAAGACAGAAATTAGACAAAATAATACCTTTCACTCAATAGTGGATATAAGACCCATTACAATCTTGCCAACAAGGATTAGGCATAAAACACATACCTCTCACTCTCATTATCATCTAAGAGTGGCTAATAAAAAACCCCTTTACAACGTTTCAACATCACTTAAGGCAACATGCTCATCAAGGTAATTTTTTCAAGCACCCAATTATGCACTAGTGGTGAAACTCTATGGTTTCCAAACTCCACTTCAAACATGTGCAACAAAAACTTCAAAATTACAATTTTCATCAAAGTTCATTAGTGGAAGACACCTTGGCCTTCACATTCCACCATAAAAAATGCACATGGTTAAGTCAGAATACCGAATACAAGCACTTAGTGAAAGACTCTATGGTCTCCAAATCCACTATAAAAAGTGCAACATATATCAAAGTTTCCAATCTCCCTTGGTTTTTCCATCTTCCATTTTAAGATATGGAAATAATTCCCTGCAAATTTCAGATCTTGCTGCCCTGTTGCAACATCAAAGACCACCAGAATCCGCAAACACATTTTATCCTCTTAAAATTCCCAAAAGAGGTACAATCATAAATCAAAAGAGACTTACATTGGTTTCTTCACAAAGGCGCTTAATCTGTGGCTCAAAATTCAGCATACACAACACCAACATGTATGTCTCAGAATTCTACAACTTTTGACTTTAAACATGGCAATGTTCTGAAAAGTGACACTCTTCCTCATAAAGTGTGCCAAGTAGATAAGGGCTTGGCCATAGCTCTCAAATTACACTGTTTAGATCATAGAATGGACTGCACCATTTACTCTGGCTTAGAAAATCATGCAAAAATGACTATAATTTCATATAATTTCGTGTAAGGCTTCTTGGGCTCCTTCCTACCTCTACACCTCGGTTTGTGTGCCACATAGGATCGTACCTCTATTATAAATGTCATATCAGTCTTGAAAAAATGCCAAGTACGATCTACATGTACCTCCATCGGATGGAAAATCTATTTTTTAAATAATATTTGATAGGTAGAGCTTACAAAGTGCCACTTGTGGTGCATTGGTTAAGTTGTCGGTTTAATTTGGGGGAGGTCCTGGGGTCAAAATCGCGGGTTCCCACCTCCCTTTTGGGTAAAAATTCATGAATAATCCATGATATGTGTTGAATGGTTGGTAACTGTGCCAAACTTGCCACACATGGGTGAAACCTTCTCTATAATAACATAACCTCTAACAAAAATTCCAGGGGGTTAGCTCCTCAGCCAAATTTTCATCGTTTGACCCACGATGATGGCATAAATAGTCGTTAATCCAAATATAGGTAAGAACTATAATGCAAGAGATCCGGGGAAATCGTTGATCTTGTGAGCATGAGGTTGCAAGATCGATTCATGTGGCCTCCCATGATGTTTTGGTAAACAAACCCTGTAAAGGGCTAACCAGACTACCACATGGTAGCTTCCAATTGGTCCACTTGTGAGTCTAAATCCATTCAGCTGACACGTGTCTCATACCAATTGGTTCTAGATCGAATCTGCATGTGCCACATGTCAAAATTTCATTGGTCCATGTCACTTTCCCCTGCCATGTCAACTGCCACATTATTGGCTGGCATCACCATATGCCACATCATCCACCGTACTTCTCAATCATCTACCACATCATCAGTTGTACAACCCAGGAAATTGACACATCATCGCCACGTCAACTACCATACAAATGACACATGGCACAATTTTACTAGTCCATTTGGACTCTTGAAAAGGCCAAATCAACCTAACACATGGAATCATGTGGTGTTGCCATGTCAACATGTTGACATCATGCTAATGTTAGCTTTGCCAGATTTTCCTTTTTGTAGAAAAATTCAGATGGCCATAACTTTTTCATATGGAGGTCGATTGAGGTGTCGTGTGCATCGTTGCAAATCTCTCAATGAGCTCTTTGACTTGGTGTTGGGTTCGTCAAATTATGGGCACTTTGATTTTTGGCCATTTTTTTTTTTACTGAGGAGGATCCACTTGGATCAAGCCTCCAACTGCATAGAATCTTGTATGGACTTCTTGCTTGTTGTGTGACAAAGCTCGGGGTGAAGATTCCAACATTTCCTAACCTAGTGACCACTCATTTTGTAGTGAGTGCAATAGTTATGTGACTTCATGTTTGTCTCGCCTTTGTCATAAGGAATCTTTCTCTTCCATCACTTTGCAATACTCTTTTTGTCCCAATATTTTCGAGGAGACTTTGATTTCCTCTAGAATCTCTTGCTAGATATATCACTTTAATAAAGTGATGTGCCATCATTTTTCTTAGATGGTGTTGGTGATGATTTCAACTCTTTGCTTGGAGAATCCTCTTCTTCTACTGCTTTTGAGCATTCTCCTTCACCATACCCCAATCCTAGATACCAAGACCTTTCCACAACCTCCAATGGTTGAATGATGTCTTGGCTATTAATACCAAGACCTCCTCTTTTATACCCCATCTTCCTCGACAACTTCAAGCCAATTCCCTTGGTGTTCTTTTCAAAAACTCCAAAAGAGGCATCATCATTAATAAGGGAAGGAATTGAAAATCGAGAATTCTTTACCTCCATTCATGTTTATGACACTTGGTCATCTTATTGAAGTTTGGCTAACTGCTCCTCCTGGTTGGATGAAGCTCTAGATGAGGCTTCTAGAAAACCGCCTTGGTTATGTTGTGTCTGGAGAGCATCCTCTATTATCTGACAATATGTGCATCCATCAACATTGTCATGACAAGAGCCATAACTAGTATACCTATCATGGACACAACTTGGGCTGATCTTGGAGGGATTTCTTTCTTCTCCTGTAGCAGAGCATTCCCCAACTTGCTCATCCATAGCTTGTAGCTACAGTCGTAGTTTTCTCTTTTCTTCTTCTAATTCTTATAACAACCTCCTCAATTCATCATTCTCTGCCTGGATTGTCTGGTTGATTTCTTCAAGGTCACGAAGCCATGCTTGCTTCTTTTCCTTTCCCATGATTATATTCACAATCTACAAAACTGGCCAGAGCTGCTCTAATACCACTTGATCCGAGAATTCCTGTGAGATCTTTCTCTACAAAAATTCTACGATGAGGATCTTTTACTAATGATTAATTTCATGTGAAAACAAGAAAATAATTTCTAAACAATGAATATGAATGTGAGAAAATTGTCATCATTATGTGCATATGTGCAATTAAATCTCTACTTAATCAAGCAAGAATGCAATATTCAAAAAACAAACATATAATTTGACACCCATATGTTAACGGATTTCACCAGACTCTTCTAGCTACATCTCCAGATCCCCTTGGAATATGAATCAGTTTATTATCCTTCTTATGCAAGGGATGAGACCTTCTCACAAATGTATTACATGCTCCGTACAAAGCTACCTTCTCCTTAACAAAGGATTCAACAAGGCACTCACATAAGTGACCTTACTCTAGACACCATAAGGACTATATTCCCCACCATGCAAAGCTCTCTCTCCAAGGGGCCTAAAGAGGGGCTTCTCCACAATCCTTACATAAGGAATTTATATAGTTTCCCTCTCTCCATAATTCAAGGAGACAAGATCTACAAATTTAGGATCTAAATAAAAACTCAAGGACAAAAATGAGAAAGCATCTCAACGAACCTATGAGACCCTTCGTAACATACCCGACCACCTACAGATCGGGGTATGCTACCTTCAAGACCACCCTCAGACTTATTTCTCTTACCGATATCTCTTTAAATTAATAAGGATGCGTAAAAGAAAAGATCTAATGACATGCACAACAATAACCATCAAGCATGCATAGTCTAAAGATTCAATTAAACGATAAATAAATACACAGTGGAATACATTCATATACAGGTAAATAATAACATAACAAAGAGAACTTATCTTTATAAAAGAAGACACCAACTGGATGCAGACCAAGGATGTTCCACCCAGCCGTAGACACTATTGTTCTAAATCTCAACAGCAGTGTCACCCCCGAGCCAAGGCTATGAATTCAAAAGGACAGTTCCAGAGTGTTACTTTGCTTCTCAAACCAGTCAACACTCAAGCTCTCACAGGATTTCCCATCACTCACAACAATCCAAATACCCAAATCTCTTCTACCCAGCTTGCACCACCCAAGAGAATGGACCCCCACCCTTCTCTTCCATGCAATCCTTATCCTTCCAGGGCTCCAACACAACTGGTCCATAATCTCCATGCTGGAACTCTCAAGACTCGCAGCTATGAACACAGTTGGAAATAGGCCAACGCATCTCATACATACAGACCTCAACTCATGGATGGATTACACCAGCGACCTCTACAGCCAACAATACCATGGCTACTCTTCAGCAGTTCGTTTCCATTTCCCCAATCCAAGACATAGATGAGGAAGGATGCATGCGTGATATGTAAGAATGGAATGAATGAATGAGTGAGTAAGTGAGTGAACCAATGAAACATTGAACCAGTGAATGAGTGAATAACCAACCCCCCAACTGACCAGGGGTGGGTTTAAGTATTTCATGGGGAATCAAGAACCTCATGGCCTTCCCCAAGAAGCTCATGTAACTAATCTTCTCCCTTAGACAAAAGGGTAATTAAAAATAGGAAATAAACATTTATCCCCTCAAGCCCCCTCTCTTGTGAAATCATAGCCCCCTATAACTCTAGCCCTTGTCTGTTTAGCAGCCAGCGATGTGTTTATTATTAATAATGATCAAAACATTACATTTCTTAGGCATAATGGCTTATTTTAATTGTTTGGGCCATCTAGCCTCTTGACAATTAAAAAAATACATTATTTAATATGGGGCTCAAAACCTGGGGTGTTACATCCCCTCCCCCTTATTTTGGCATTGTCCTCAGTGCATATACAAAATAGATATCACGGTCTCAAAATTTATTCAAAAAGTTGTGGGTACTCTGCCCGCATGGCATCTTTATGCTCCCAAGTAGCATCTTCAGGACTGTAGCAGGTCCACTGAACTTTTACTAGCTCTATAATTCGATTCCGGAGAATTTTGACATTTCTTTCCAATACCCGCACTGGCTGGACCTGAAAGTCTCCCTTTGTATCTACCTTAATCAGATGCCAATCAATAACATGGTTAGGATCATGTACATATTTCTTTAGCAAAGAGACATGAAATACATTATTCACATTCATGGAAGCATGTATGCAACTGACCCTATTATGTCCAATATTTCAAATGGACCACAGAATCTGGCTTCCAACTTTGTACAACTACCCAATTTCAACCTACTTTAAATTCTCTATTTGTCTTATTTTTATATGCATAAAAAATTTCTCTATCCTGAGCTTCCTTTAAATTCCGCTTGATCGTAACCATCTAGTCTTCCATATCCTTGAGAAACTTCAGTCCAAGTACCACTCTATCTATTACATTGTCCCAACTCACTGGAGTACTGCATTTCCTACCATACAAGGCTTCAAATGGGATCATTCTCAATGAAGCTTGATACCCATTATTATATGCAAACTCAACCAAGTGTAAGTAATCTTCCCACTTAGATGGCTTATCCATCACATACATTCTCAACATATCTTCAATTACTTGGTTGACCCTCTCTGTTTCCCCATCTGACTGTGGATGGTATGTTGTGATAAAGTTTATATTTGTACCAAATCCTTTAAAAACTCCCCTCCAAAAATTCGAGGTAAACTTTGTATCTTTGTCTGAGACAATTGTCCTAGGTATCCCATGAAACCTAGCAATCTCCCTCATGTAAACCTCTGCAATATTAGTCATTGTATGTGTTGTATTTACAGGAGAAAAATGAGCACCCTTTGTTAATTTGTCAACCACTACCATGATTGAATCATGTTGTCTTGTTGTCCTGGGTAATTTAGTTATGAAATCAATGGTTATCACTTCCCATTTATTCTCTGGGATTGGTAATGGATGCATCAAACCCGTTGGGTGCCTATGCTCAGCCTTCACCTTCTAACATTTCATACATCAAGCAATGTAATCAACAACATCCTTTTTCATTCCCAGCCAAAAGAATTGGCTTCTTACTGATGTAATCATTTTCTGGTAACCAGGATGCCCAACATAAGGAACATCATGCATTTCCTTCAATACCAATTTCCTCAGTTCTCTGGAACTAGGAACATAGATTCTATTCTTGTGCATAAGCAATCCATCTTCCTGTATCTCATACTCCTTTATTTTCTTTTGTACATCTCCTTGTTGTAAGATTTGCTTTACTTGTAGGTAATGCTGATCGGTAACAAGATCATCTAAAATTCTGTCTTCAAGTCTAACTAATGCATACTGAGAGTAGTAGCATGCATGAGATGCACTCTTCTACTAAGTGCATCAACAACTTTATTCTCTTTTCCTTTGATATGCTTGATATCGAGGTCATATTCACTTAAAAATTCCAACCATCTTGTTTTCCTGGCATTCAAGGTTGGTTGTTCAAAAAGATACTTCCGGCCAATGTGGTCTATCCTTAATTCAAATCTCTTCCCCATGAGATAATGCCTCCACATCTTCAAGGCGTGGACAATGGCAGCAAGCTCCAAGTCATGCGTGGCATAGTTCCTCTCATGTTCCTTAAGATTTCTGGACTCATAACCAATGACATGTCCATTTTGCACGAGGACTCCCACAAGTCCTTCCTTACATGCATCTGTACATACCAAAAAAATTTCATTTGGGTCAGCAATCCTTAACACATGTGCACTAGTAAGTAATTCCTTCAACATATTAAAATTCTCTTCACACTTAGGTGTCCATTAAAATTTAGTTCCCTTCTTTTGCAAAGAAGTGACGGGATGAACAATCTTAGAGAACCCTACTATGAACCTTCTATAGTAACCATCGAATCCCATAAAAGATATGACTTCTGACACATTTCTAGGTGTTGGCCATCCTCTAATGGCTTCAATCTTCTCTGGATCTACTGCTATGACTTGCTCCGAAATAATTTGTCCCAAGTAATGGATCTTCTTTTGATAAAAAGAACACTTACTCAGCTTGGCATACAACTGATTTTCTCTAAGCACTTGCAATACCAGTCTTAAGTGATGTTCATTCTCCTCTTCAGACTTGGAATAGACAAGTATGTCATCCAATAATACTATGAAAAATTTATCCAAATAATTTTTGAATATGCCATTCATTAAGCACATAAAGATAGTTGGCGCATTGGTCAGTCCAAATGGCACCACTACAAATTCATAATGCCCATACTTGGTTCTAAAGGTTGTCTTATGAATGTCTTCTTCCTTGATCCTTACCAGATGGTATCCTGACCTCAGGCCCATATTTGAAAATATATTTTCTCCTCTTAGTTGATCAAATAGGTCATCAATTCTGGGTAGAGGATACTTGTTATTTATAGTATACTTATTCAGATGTTGAAAGTCAATAAACAACCTCAAGGTTCCATCCTTATTTTTGAAAAAAAGTACTAGTGCTCCCCAAGGTGAAACACTTGGACGTACGTACCCTTTCTTCAACAATTCCTCCAACTGCATTTGTAATTCTTTAAACTCTGGTGTATTCATTTTGTAAGGTGTTTTTGACATTGGGGCAACTCCTGGCACTAAATCAATTGAGAAATCTATCTCCCTTCTTGGTGGAAACCCTGGTATTTCTTGGAATACATCTTCAAATTTCTGTAGTACCAAGAAATCTTCAAGGCTTGGCCCCTTTGTATTTTTTGGCTCTTCCACATGAGTTGCATACAATTGACATCCTTTTCTAAAACATCTCTTCAGCTGTAAGGATGAAATCTCCCTTATTGATATGGGTCTTGAAACTCCTTTCACAGTGTTATGTTTTCCATCTCCATCAAGACAAGTAAATGTCTTGCTATGACAATCTAGGACAACATGATACTTGTCCAACCAATCTATTCCAATTAGAATATCATAAGACCCCAAGGGTATGATATTCATATCAACACTAGTATTCACAACATTAAGAGTTATGGAACAACTTCTGACCATATCATGGACTCTCTTTTTGGTTCCAGTGGCTAACTGAACCAAACTTGATTTTCCAAGATTACTTTTCTCCAAATGTAATCTACCCACTATTTTAGGATCAATGTAACAATGACTTGCTCCTGAATCAATTAAAATAGAAACATACATATTTATGATCTTACCTTCCACCTTGATCATATTGGATTGGTACTCTCCTTGTCGATCATCTAAAGCTGCATAAATTATTCCCATATCTTCGACTATTATAGCCTCTTGGAGGTTGTGCACAGTCTTCACTCTGTCCTTTCTGTGTGGGAAATCCTTGTACATGTGATCTTCTTTGCATCCCCAACATTGTATTAGTGGTATTCCCCTTTTTCCTAGGGAGTCTTCTTTCTTGGATTCACCCTTAGCATACTGATCTTGATGATTTCTATTAGGCTCATTCCTATTGAAGGGAGGTTTGAATCCTTTCCTCCTCTGATCGAAATTCTCCTTCCTCTTATCCTTCCAAGATTTCTGCAGGGATTCTCTTTTCTGGCCTTGCTCGTACATGTATGTAGCCTTCCTTATGGCCTCAGTCAATGTCTTGGGCTCATCATACCTAATATTTTATTTATAAAAGGCTGGTAGTCCACCTAGAAATATTTGTATTTTCACCTTCTCATCATTAATGAACCCGCCATACTTTAACAACCCCGAGAACTTCTTCTCATATTTTTCCATAGTCATGCTTCCCATATTGAGTTCAAAGAACTCCTGCATTTTCTTGTCATAGAAATTCTCTGAGAGGTAATCCTTCTGGAATTACTTCTTGAACGTCTTCCAAGTGATACTACTCTCATTAATATGTTCAACTTGCTTCAGTTGATCCCACCACATTGGAGCTTTCTCATGTAAATGGTAGGTGTCATTCCTGGCTTCTAGGTTTGATGAATAGTTACGCAATTGAAAATATCTCTCGAGTCCAAGAAACCATGCCTCAACATCATTTTCTCTTTCTCTTTCACCATCAAAGTATGGTGGTTTGTGATTCCTCAACTCTCCTTGCAAACTGTCCAATTCATGCCTTCTTCTTTGGTGCCTAACAAGAGACACATCTGGACTACTTATGGAATCTTCAGATGCATAAAAATTCCTTGTTGAGTAGGGAGGTGAGTGATGTCTATGAGTTCTGCTAGAACTTCTTGAATAACCATCTCTTACACGATCATCTCTTCTTTCACAAAACTTGCCTTCTTCCCCTTTCTTGGAGCCATTCCTTGTTTTCCTCTGCAATTGGTTTAATCTTTGCAGCACTCGAGCATTTATCTCTATCATCAGCCTCTCATTGTATGCTTTGTAGGTCTACTCTTCTATTTTCAGGCTTCTTACAATTTCTCTTAATGTTTCTTGCTCTCCTCTGCCCTTGTTTCCATTGGAATCTGTCTTTGCATTACAAACTCTGGTATTCTGGCCTTCGGCCTCTCTATCATGGCTAGAGGATACCTCACCTTCTTCCATCTCTTGAATCTTCATTCCGAGCCGATATGTTTAAATATCTTAATTCTACAAAATGTGCAAGTGACCATTTTGTTAGAATTATGAATATAAAGAAATTTTCCAAACAATGCTATAGGTCCTTTTCTTCTTAGTTCAGGAAGAATATATCCCCATTCTTCGCAATATAACAGTGTCATGTTATCCTTGGATAACATAGAATTTCATTATGTGTAGGCACTTCCCTCAAACCATATTTCAAGTGACCATGGTTCAAATCCACGGCTTAGTCCCTTCCTTAGTGCCTTGCTCCGTGTTGTTTCACATAGGGCTTGTGGAGCCATAAACCCGTGGCTAAGTTACCTCACAAGCCCCCCCTTTTTTTTACCTGTGGATGGGACTGGTGCTGAGACCAATTCCTCCATACTTCGACCTTCGTCTATTCTCTATTGTCAAATCTTGTTTCCTCCCAGAGTTACCCTTTGTCAAAATCTCCATTAGGTCCACCACAAGGATCGGACAGTCAAGATTTAATCTCCTGTCAAATGGAAGACCCCGCCCCCATCTAGAGGCTTCATGATATCGATGGTTCATGACTTAATCAAGTGTTGGGATGGACGGTCCTCTATTAATTTGGCTCTCTAGGGGTCCGAGATATTCAGTTCCCGCGCTGCTCAACTCCCCTAGAGTGACAATTCACCAAAGTGATTACCCTATCCTTACATTGCTTGATCCAATGGTTGAGAAAGTTCCCAAAGGGATCATAAATCGACGGTCTACATGCCTTCATGACTTTGGGCTTTGATACTTTTCACTCGTAGAGACTTGAAAACCCCCAGAGTACCAAGTCTCCAGACTATGAGATCTACTGTCACGTGTCTTATAGGATCAACGATCGATATGTACTCCGACCTTTGAGCCTTATGGATTTCTCGAACCAACGCAAACTATCACATATTTTTCCTCTGGAGTGCCCAGTCTCCGGACTGCACGATTTGTCACCACGTGGTGAAGTACTAGAAGCGGACATGTGGACCAATCAGGCAGGTGACATGTGTCACGTTCTAACTGACATTTCAATATTCCACAGGTTCAAAACTCACTGACACATGGCATACATCCCATGTTTCCACGTCATCCCAAGTGACGTCAGCGAACCACGTCACTTCAAAATTTCAGGCTTTGGAAGATTTCTCCTTAGAAAACTTTGTTCGTCCCGAACACCAGACTCCCGAAACGTTGTGAGATCTACGGCTCACAATCACCCATGCATAGATCTGTTAGTCCTCAAAACTCCTAAAACCCACTGCTCTATCCAACGGTTGAAGGACTTGGGGACTTCTAGATATTTCACATCAACACATTCCATTTCTCCTGAACGCTGAACTTCCAAACTAGCCGTTTTGTCGACACATATCCCTTGCTTGGATTGACGGACAAGAATTGCATGAATTTCACTCTGTTTTCTCTACATGTGACCGAGAGATGTGATCTCAGCTTAAACTTTGGGCACTTACCTCACTTTGCAAGATCGACAATTGTGCTTTAATGGACCGTGAAGATCAATGGCCAGGAGTGATTTCGAAAACTCAACTTTCTCATGCTTTAATTTCCTTCCCAATCTCCGCAATGCGAAGATGCTCATCCGTAGTGGGATTGATATCCACCGTTGATCTGTTGATCAAGAAATATCAATGATCTTAAGGGATTGTAGAGTCTCAACTTTCTCACACTCTAATTTCCTTCCCGATCTTCGCAATGGCTCCCCACCGTCGATCTCCCTTCAATGAGATTTGATGGTTGTGACTTAAACCTAATCAACCTTTTGCTTCTCCTTCATCAGATGACCCTTTTTCACTTTCCCTCCAATCCAAGGATCTCGTATCTCTCTTGATCCCATAGTGGCGATCGCTTCTGAATTTGAAAGGGATGGTCACGATCCTTCGATCCCTTACGAAGGATCTCTGACGTTCTAGCTCCTACGTAAATTATGCAATGCCATTCCTCCTGATATTTTCAACTTTAAGGTCAGAATTCGATCTCAACCATGAGACTCTGACCAATAGAACCGGACCATACTGACCTGGTGTTTGAACCAGAATCTCTGATACCAATATGTAACATACCCTGCCACCCACAGGCCTAGGTACGCTACCTTCAATCCCACCCTCAGAATTCTTTCTCTTACCGATACCTCTTTAAATTAATAAGGATGCATAAAAGAAAATATATAATGACATGCACAACAATAACCAGCAAGCATGCATAGTCTAAAGATTCAATTAAACAATAAATAAATACACAGCGGAATACATTCATATACATGTAAAAAATACCATAACAGAGAGCACTTATCTTTATAAAAGAAGACACCAATTGGCTGCAGACCAAGGACATTCCACCCAACTACAGACACTATTGTTCCAAATCTCAACAACAGTGTCACCCTCGAGCCAGGGCTATGAATTCACAAGGATGGTTCCAGAGTGCTACTTGGCTTCCCAAACCAGTTAACACTCAAGCTCTCACAGGATTTTCGAGCACTCACAACAATCCAAGTACCCAACTCTCTTCTACCCAGCTTGCCCCACCCAAGAGAATGGACCCCCACCCTTCTCTACCATGCAGTCCCTCAGGCAGTCCTTCTCCTTCCAGGGCTCCAACGCAACTGGTCCAGAATCTCCATGCTGGAACTCCTAGGACTCGCAATTGTTAACAAAGCTGGACATAAGCCAAAGCATCTCAGACATGCAGGCCTCAAGTCATGGTTGGATTACACCAACGACCTCTACATCCAACAATACCATGGCTACTCTTCAACAGTTTGTTTCCTTTTCCCCAAGCCAAGACACGGATGAGGAAGGAAAAATGAGTGATAGGTAAGAATGGAATGAATGAACGAGTGAGTA
>JASDQU010883869.1:3491-15291 GCA_032191745.1 Picea mariana | reverse complement strand
CAAGGGCAGGTTTAAGTATTTCATGGGGAATCAAGAACCTCCTGGCCTTCCCCAAGAAGCTCACGTAACTTATCTGCTCCCTTAGACAAAAGGGTAATTAAAAATAGGAAATAAACATTTATCCCCTCAAGCCCCCTCTCTTGTGAAATCATAGCCCCCTATAACTCTAGTCCTTGTTCGTATAGCAACCAATGATGTGTTTATTATTAATAATGATCAAAACATTACATTTCTTAGGCACACTCGCATCTTTTAATGGTTTGGGCCCTCTAGCCTCTTGAGAATTAACAAAATACATTATTTAATATGGGGCTCAAAACTTGGGGTGTTACACCCTTAATTTCCCCTTGAGACTAGGAAAACACTTGTGATAAACTGATAAAGAATCCCAAACCAACCTATGAGACTCTCATCCTCTTCTTGAGAATAGAAAAACTAGCTGTGAGGTGGATTTTCACAAAAAACTAATTTCCCCTTAAAACTAGGAAACTAATTTGTGAGGTGGATTCTCACACAACTGATTTCCCCATTTTACAAATTAAATGAAAAATACATGAGTAATTCCAATCACTCCAAGTATTAATCATTTTTCCAATTTGACTGAATAATGCTTGAGCTTCTGACACTTATTTAAAGTATTAATCATTTTATTTAAGCATTAATCAGTCCTTTTAATCTTTGTCACCTATCATCAATAAACATTTTAATGATCTTCTTCATGCTGTTCAAATTATTGAATCCTTGTGTGGAGATCCTCCTGGATCAACCAAAGTATACCAACATCTTCCATACCCTGCACTCAAAGTTGGGTATTCAAGATTTTGAGAGACACCTGGTTCTGAAGTACTGTAGGGACCTACTTAGGTACATCCAAATAGAGATGGATTTCTTGGACATCTCCTCACTAGGATTTGCTTATCGATATGTTGTCAAAATCGAGAATAAATTTAAGCAATGAAATAAGAGGGAGTTCAGGTCTACAAATCTGTAACAATAGAAGCATGGAAAATGTGGTCCTAAGTCACAGAGCAAGATTCAGAGAAAGGAAGGCCAACCTTAAGAGATCCAATCCAAGATGTTGGAAAACAAGGGTGATGGGCAGTCAAATAAGGAAACCAAAAAGTGGTGTGAGTTCCACAAGAGCCTCCAACACAACATCAATGAATGTTGCATGAAACAATCATTGTTTTTCGAGATCAAAGAAAAATAATCAGGCTGTATCCCTAACTATGATTCATAGCACAATAAATGGAAACAGATCATCGATGCAAAACCCACTGCTACCATTGCAACCAAAAAAATCCAACCAGAAGAACTAGGGGATCCTGAGGAGGGGGAGCACCTCTTCCACTCACAAATGTGGGTGAAGGGGATCCCACTGCATTTCGTTGACAATGGAATCTAGAATAACCTAATCTGAGCTGAGGTCTTTAAGAGAATGAAGTTGCCAACAATGGCACACCCCCAACCATACACCATCGGATGGTTAAGCTGGGGATGAGACCTTCGTGTCAACCAACAATGTGCATGTCCTATTGCATCAAGCCCTTCAAATATGATGTACTATATGATGTTGCCCCACTTGAAATCTGTGATATTATTTTGGGACAACCATATATGTGGAAACATCACGTTGTTTATGATTCTTGACTTTGTAGTGTCATTTTTACCCTGGGGGTTCAGCTCTATAGGGTACCAGAGGTAGTTTCTACTACTACCACTTCATTGAAATTGGAAAAACAATGCTACAAAGTAACCTCTTAGACCATAAAGTTTATCCTCTTCATGATTTGATCATAAGGCGAACAGAAGGTCAGTATGACCACTACAACCTCAGCCCAAGACCTTTATATACAACAGAAGCAGGTCAATGATATTGTAGAGGAGCACAAAGATGTTTTTTCTTCATCTACAGGGGTGCCTCGGCACTGCCAAGTGAAGAAAAGCTACAACAGAGCCCTTCATATCTCTATTGGCCACAACCCTTTTCAAGTGTTCTTGGGGTTCCAACAATTAGCCCCCATTAAGGTAGCCCTTCTTGCTGCATCTTCACCAACAAAGTCCCGCCACTTAGACCAATGAAGATCAAGAATATGGATTTTTTGAACGAAGATAGCACCTCCAACACTGGTTCTTGACATCCTTCGAAAGGATAATACCAAATAAAAGAAACAACACAAATAGCATCAGGTTCCATGCAAGTTTCAGGTTGGTGACAATAGATCATACAAATCTATCAGGTTTTCAAAGCAAGACAACTTCTTCAACAAGGAAAGTGGCTCACTAGGATTCATATTTAGCAAAAGTTTCCCCATATCCTACAGGAACTTGACACAATGGGGACCATTTCTTCCTAAGGGGGGGAGGATGGATCAAGGTGGAAATCGGTGGCCATCCACCTATTCCATTGAATCAACATTTCTGAGCCCATGGTTTTGATAAACCATGGTATAGACCAATGGTATTTGAAGGGTGGAAAGAAATAAAATAAATAACAATAATAAAATGGTAAAAATATGTTTACACAATTATTAATTAAGTTTTTACCATTGGTGGTATGAGCCCATGGTTTTTTGTAAGACATGGTATTGTAAATTGAGATAAAGAAAATAAAAACAAATAGTAATATTAAAATAAGTGAAACTCGATATGACTTTTGATGGAAAGGGAATTTGTAAGTACTATATTTATAAACCCCCCCCATTTGAAAAAGGACATATTATTATTCCTCCATGATGTTGTTAGCATCAAAAGTCACTCCTGGATTGCTTGTAGGAGCTGAGCTTGACACCCATCTGTTTAATGTCACGATTTTAATAAAGAGGTGATCAAAAGGAAGAAAACTCAGAACAATATCGTCTCAACTCTGAAACTAGGCTAGGCATGCATTGGCGAGTGAGGTCTTGATAAACTTCAAATAGTGAGTTATAATAAAGGTGAGTAGGTGGAAGACTTGTATAAGAAGAGTGCAGAGGTCTGTCATAAACATCAGGCTTCTAACAGATTGAAGAAGAAAGCGTCCAAACACAAGATCCTCTTACATTCGAACATAGAAGACCAAAGAATACAGGAATGTCACAACAAATCCTTTATCATAACAAAACTGCAACAATTCATGCGAATCATTTGATCATGAACTCCCTGGTATGAGACGAAAATAGAGATGGAAAAGGAAAACTGTTTGTCATAAAACAATAAATCTCAAACACAGATGCATAACCAGGAAACCAGAATGGTCATGGAAACTTTACAGTCGGGAGCTTCGCTCTACCATCGATAGATACAAAAATGGTGAAAACGCCTACATATACTCAAAACAATAACAACAACAAAACCGAGACATCGCATTAAACGCATTGCGTTTGCATGGCTTCTGACAATCTGCAGTTGCAATCTTTGAATGATCGTGCAACTTCGGCGGATGCAATCGAACTTTCTGACAGCTCAGCGGATGAAGCGACGTGCCTTTAATTCGGAACCAGAGTTTCCCATTATGGCAGAGGCGATGTCTAACCACCACCAACTGCTTAAATAACTACTTCGTCGGGATTGAGAACGGTCCGGCCAACTCGGCACCTTGGGATGTGGAGGACTCCTCGCGCTGCCACCTAGAATAACTGAATGGCTTGAAGAACAGGCGTGGAGGCTAGCGCGAAGGATGGGGCGCATGACAGGAGTGCTGGCATCGGACTAAGAGGGCGAGGCCTGAAAAGATGAGGGGGAGAGAGAGGTTATAGGAGAGACACATGGCAAAAGGAATAAGCGTAGGGGACGGGAGATGACACATAACGGACACACCCTTAGTGGGAGGTTGACGTGGAAGGGAACGGGTCGTGCGGTGAGTGGTAAGTGGATGATGACATGTGGGATGGACCACATAAACAGAAGAGGGGGGATGGACGAATGGCAAGGTGACATGACAAGAAAGAGGGCCCCACGTTGATTTAAAACCGAGCAGCTGAGGATGATGGGATCGCGCGAGCATCGTTGACCCGGGTGCTAAGATCTTGGCCGTCGGAAAGCTGCACACTCGATTCTGGACCCCCCTCCACTTAAAGGTAGAAAGGAGGGGGGGTCCGGAATTTCCTTTATTGCCGTTGATCTAGGCGCGCTGATCTGGACCATTGAAGAGATGCGCCCCCGATTCCGGACCCCCCCCTCTGATTAAAGGTAGAAAGGCGGGGGGGGTCCGAAATCCCATATGCACTGTTGATCCGGGCACGTGAATCGCCACCACTCAGACTTGCTTGTCGCTTACCTCGGGCGCACTTGGGTTCCAAACTTAGGATAAGTGGGTTTTTAACCCATTCCTTTGCATTCTAACCCCCTTACAAGAAATATCGCTAACATTTGGCTCCATGGGGGATAGAGTCATCCCTGTGATGCTCTAAGAACTCTTTTGTAGATTCAGTTCCTTTGTTGTTGGGCTATGGAGTCATTTATTATTCCGAAAAACAAAAACAGAAACAATATTTACAAAACAAAACAATAAGAGCCGACTGTGGCTCACAGAAAACATTTTTTTTAAGAAATGCCTATTTACTGGGATGCTGAAAACTTCTTTGCCTTCCAGATCATGCAAACTATAAGTGTTGTTTGAAAATACTTCGAGGATCTTAAAAGGCCCGAACCAGAGGGCATCAAATTTACTGTGTTTCCCCTTTTCCTGCCTGGGTGCATCCCATTTGAGCACCAGATCACCCTGCTCGAATTCTTTCTTTTTGCCCTTCCTGTCAAAAGCCTGCTTGATCTTCTGTTGATGATGGTAGGCCCTGTTCATGACCTGTTCTCTGATCTGCTGCACTTCCACCATCTGATGAATCCTTCTGATCACATGATTAGGTTCTCCTTCAAAGTCCTGGAGGAAATTTTCCACAGGTAAGGCGAGCTGAGTGGGGAAAATGGCCTCTATTCCATAAACAAGTTGGAAGGGTGAGAGGCCTAGGGATTTCTTGGTTGTCACCCGATCAGCCCAAAGAGAAAATTTGAGCTTTGAGTCCCAGCCCTTTTATTGTCCTCCAGTAGCTTCTTAATGAGCTTGATCAGACTTTTATTGGAGGACTCTGCGATTCCGTTTTCTTGAGGATAGTAGGGAGTAGAGTGAATCAGTGAAATCTCAAACTGTTCACAGAACTTGATCAGAGGCTCAGACCGAAATGGGGAGGCATTTTCAGTGACAATCTTGCCGGGGCAGCCAAATCTAGCTATGAGATCTTCCAGGAAGCTGATAATCACTTTGTGAGAAGTGCTTCTGGTAGGGACAACTTCTATCCATTTGGTGAAATAGTCGGTTGCAGTCAGAATCCATCTGTGTTGGCCACTGGAGGGAGGATGAATTTCTCCGATGAAGTCCAATCCCCATTGTTGAAAGGGCGCTGAAACTACTATAGGCTTTAATGGCATAGATTTTAGCTGCTTCTTTCCTGAGAACTTTTGGCATTTGATGCACGCTCTGATTTCTCTGCAGACATCAGGAAATAAGGTGGGCCAATAATACCCAGCTTGGAGGATCTTGTGAGCTGTGGTCTTCCAAAAATGATGACCTCCATAGAGACTGCTATGGAAATCGAACATAACCTTCTGGGCTTGCTGCTGGTCCAAACACCTTAGTAATACCCCTAGAGGGTCTTTCCAGTATAGGACTTGGTCAATGAGGCAATACCTGACAGCCTTGAGCTTTAAAGCTCTTGCCTTGCCTTTTTCCATCCCATCAGGAGGCCTTAATTCCTGCAGAAAATAAAAGATATCCTTGTACCAGGGGCATGCTGCTAGTGGTAAATCTCTTTGGGAACTCTTGTTGGATGACTCAGCTTGTTAGTTGATGAAATTGATTCCCAAGGCTTTGCAATTTGACTCAGCCAACAACTTGGCTAAACCCTGCCCCTTTATCAGCTTGGTGGGCTTAATCTCCAGATCAAACTCTAGGATCTTGGCGATCCATTTACCTCTCCTCCTGTCTATGTCAGGCTATATAAGAATGTCCTTCACAGAGGTTGAAGGGACATATGCAGTGATCTTTGAATGCAAGACATAGACTCTGAAAGCTTTGAGAGATTTCACCAAGGCATAGGCCTGCTTCTCCATGATCTCGTACCGGAGTTCTACATCTCTCAGTGCCTTGCTAAAGAAGGCAATAGGCTGTTCTCTCCCCTGACCATTTTTCTGCAATAAGACTGCTGCTATTGTATCATAGGAAGCAAAAGAAAAAATCAGGAAATCTTTAGAATAATCAGGACTGATAAGCACAGGTGCCTCAGTCAACGCTTTCTTTATTTGGACAAAAGATTCCCTGGGTTCAGCAGTCCATTTCATTTCATTCCCCTTCCTGAGCATGGCTGTGATGTGTTTCACCAACTCAGCAAAATTTGAAACAAATCTCCTCAGAAAATTTATCCTCCCCAAAAATGCCTAAACCTCCTTTTTGGACCTAGGGAGTGATAGGGTCTGAATCGCTTCCACCCTGCTAGGATCAATTCTCACTCCCTCTTCTGATACTATATGGCCCAATAGCTTCCCCTCTTCCATGGCAAACAACGATTTCTTGGGGTTTAAAGAAATGCCATATCTCCGACACTTCAGGAAAACCTTCTTCAAGTGGCAGCGGTGCTCTTCATCAGTCTTGGAGAAGACTGTTATGTCATCTAGGTAGATCACCACAAACTTATCTTTTTCTCTGACGAAGGCTATGTCCATGGCTCGCTGAAACGTGGCTCCTGCATTCATCAGCCCAAAAAGCATTTTGGCATACATGAATGTGCCCCAAGGAGTGGTGAAGGCTGTTTTTTCCCTGTCCTCAGGCATGAATGATATTTGATTGTAGCCAAGGAAACCATCAATCATGGACATTCTGGAAGCACCGGTGACCTTCTGCAATATGTGCTCCATGTTGGGTAGGGGATAATTATCTTTCCTTGAGCTCCTGTTCAGGTTTCTGAAATCAACACAGAGTCCGATTTCACCACTTTTCTTTCTTACTAAGACCAAGTTGGCCACCCAGTCAGAATATCTCAAGGGGACAATGATTTGGGAATCTAGCAACTTATTCACTTCCTTCTCCATGACAGGTAGCAGCATGGGATTTATCTGTCTTAGCTTCTGCTTGAATGGCCTAACCTCTTCCTTCAGTGGAATCTTGTGCTCAATAACTGATGTGTCATATGTTTTGAGGTCTTCGTAGGTCCACGCGAACACATCGGCAAACTCCCTCAGCAACTTAGAATATTCGGCCCTCTACTCCTTGGTCAAACTCCTTCACAACTTGACAAACTTGGGCTCCTCTGGTGTGACTATGTTGCACTCAGCTGTGTCAGTCTCATCACCTGAAACTCTACCCTTTACTGCCACATCATTCCCATCAAACAACCTTTCTAATGGGATTAGTCCTTTCGGTATGTGGTTGCTTGGTAGCTGTATAACCTGGTGGTCAGCAATTTTATTCAAAAATTCCCCAGGGTGATGGTCAGGTTCTCCTTCCATGTCAGGATCCTCATCTATGTGCAACGTAGAAAAATCATCAACAGATTGGAGGAATTTTTTGATCTCCTGATCATTCTCAAATACCCTTCAATGCTTGACGTTGTCCGGTACAGAGGGTCTGTATTTTATTTCAACACCATATCTGATAGTGGGCAGTGCAGGAACTTTGAGCAAACTAGCTGAGAAGGCTAAAAAATCGGCTGGAGCATTTTCTTTCCTTGGAATGAAAGAGATGTTAAAATCTAGGAAGAAATTATCAACTAGGTCCCATACCTCGTTCCTGTAATTCTTGAGACGAGGATGCTTGGCCTGATAAACATTTTTGACCTGCTGGACAATCAGTTCTGCATCCCCAAACACAGCTATCTCCCTTATTTCCATATCTTGTGTAGCCCTTATACCCAGAACAAGAGCTTCGTACTCTGCCACATTGTTGGTGACTTCGAATTCTAGCTTGTATGACAGGGATATGGTCTCTTGACAAGGGGACACAAATACTACCCCGGCACCTGCACCTATACTGGAAGAAGCTCCATCAAAGAACATCTTCCAAACAGAGGTGGTTGGAGGAGGCATCTCCTGATTGAGAATGGACTGCTTTCTGATCTGCAAAGGGGCCTCAGGAGTCTCAGTGACCTGTAACAAACTAGACCCTAAGTCAGTGTCAAGTGAAAAGATGGGATGATTAGTGGGGTTCTCTTCATCACTGACTATATAGGCTAGTTGGGCTTCTCTGTACAATCTCCTATGTTCTCCCCCAAATACTGAAATGGTGGAATATGTGAGATCCATCTGTAATGTCCCTCCAAGTCTCTTAATCCAAGACCTTGACAACAACATGCCAAACTTGGGGGGAACATCAGCTACCATGATATCCATTACCATACTCTTCATGGGAAGCTGAAACAATGAAACTACCAGGTCCTTGATGACTCCCAAACATTGTACCCTCCTGGAGTCAAAGGAATAGAGGTCATGATAGGCTCTGGTGACTTCTAATCCTAGCTCTTCCATGACGGCTTTGGGCATGAGGTTGTGGGAGGTCCCTAAATCCATTAAGTAATTGTGCAACACTTTATCATGTATGTTCAGGGATGTGTAGAAAGGAGGGGATGAATCATCTCTATCTTCTACCATAGGGCCTAGGACAATTGTTGGCCTTTCATCTTAGAGGTTTATGAAGTCTGTGGGAGGGCATGAGGCTTTAGATGTATAGATGCTCAGAGAAGCGCCTTTTGAACTCTCCATGTTTGATTAGCTCGGTGAGGGGGACAGGGATTCTGATCTTTTGAATCTCATGCTCGAAATTAAAAGAAGATGTAAGCTTTGGAATTTCTCTTATTTCAGGAACATGATTGTGGACAATGGGAGGGATGGGTTAAGATTTCTTACCTCTATGATTGTATGCTACTTCATTAGTAGTCTTCTCTGCTCTAGTGGACTGCTCCGGAGCATCAGGTGTTGCTGCCCTTTTGTCCGACCTCAGGTTGTACCTGCCTCGGCCACCACTAGCCTTGTCTCCTGTGCTTAATTCATTTAGCTGATTGTTCATGAGAGACTCCTCGTATGCTGATTGAGTCAGATGAGGGAAAGGAGGAGTGACTTCTAAGCAGTGGATTTTAGGCTCAGGCTCGTCTGTTTCCCTTTCTTCTTGATCGACCACAAAATTGTTCTGGAAGGGAGCCTGAATTCTTTGGTCGTCCCTATCTCTTTCCTTCTCTCTGTGCATAGTTGGAGGAGAAAAATTATTTGGCCTTCTGAAACCTCCTTTGTTCTCGATGTTCTGAGGGCCCTTATATGTTTGCCTCCTCTCTACCTTCAATCTCTCCATCTCTTCTTTCATAAAGTTCATCACCTGGGTCAGCTCATTCACTTGAGGGTGGGATGGTGATGGGCCGGAAGTTGAGGCTTCCGATTTTCCTTTTCTTCTGTCTGCATCAGCCTTGTTCTTCAGTCTATCAGCTGCCAATATATTAGATTCCACCTCTATAGCCGCGTCTTGCATTTGAGCCAAGGAGGTGGCTCTTCTTTCTCTCAATAAGAGACAGAAATCAGGGTCGAAAGCACCAGCATAGGAAATTTGGGTAGAGGCTTCTGAGGGTTTTATCTCTGCAGGAATTTTGTTATACATTTTATTGAATATTTTGGAGAAGTCAGAGACAGACTCTCCATCCATTTTCTTCAGAGCCCCAAATTCTGTCATGTAATATATGTAATATTTCCTATCTCCCCACTACCTCAGGAAAACACTATCCAGGGCTTCAATTCCAGCAATAGATCCTGGGGCCAGTCCCCTGAACCATTTCCTAACCTTGCCATCCAGGATCTGGACAAAGAATCTCATCCAGACATCTTCATTTTCAATGTTTAGGTTGTCTGCATAACTGTAGAAAGCAGCTAGATGCTCTTCTGCAGTTATGTCTCCTTCTCCCGCAAACTTGGGAATGTATTTTAGATAGTCTCCAGCAGGGAGAGGATTCATGGGATGGGGTAAGATTAAAGGAGCATATCTAGGAGCGACTATGGCATCCATCCTATTCGGAGGGGGATTAGCACTAGCCATAGGGATATTAGGTGGAGGAGAATTTGGAGGAGAAGGAGTTCGAACGGGAGATGACGGAAAGGAGGTTCTCGAAGGAGATGATGAGGAAAACAGAGGAAAGGTTAGGGGACCTGAATGTGCAGATGATTCTCTTTGTGCAATAGTAACAATAAAAGGAGGGGTTGTGAAACCTTCCGAGGCCTGAGGTCTGTACTGAGGCACAACTTCCAGAGAGGGGGGAGAAACAAGGATCTCTCCCTCTGATACTAGACCAGGAGGAGAAAACTCAGTAGGAACACTCCCAAAATTTAGAAAACTGAAAACCTCAGAGGAAGGACGACTAGGANCTTCAGTTGTAGCCAGAGGCAGTTGTGGATGGGACCGCGTGTGTCTACCGTTGGAAGCCACAACCGATCCAATGGGTTCGCCGTAGAGGAGTGATCACAATGGAGTCGCCAGGTGCACAGTAGTAATCTTAAAGTTCTGATATCTGATGCACCTTCAGAATCAGTTGATCGTTGTCGTTCAATCCCAGGGAAAATATTCAACTTCGTCCCCGGCAGCGGCGCCAGAAATTTTAGCGTCAGAAGTCACTCCTGGATTACTTGCAGGAGCTGAGCCTAACACCCATCAGTTTAATGTCACGATTTTAATAAAGGGGTGATCAAATGGAAGAAAACTCAGAACAATATCATCTCAACTCTGAAACTAGGCCAGGCATGCATGGGCGAGTGAGGTCTTGATAAACTTCAAACAGTGAGTTGTAATAAAGGTGAGTAGGTGGAAGACTTGTATAAGAAGAGTGCAGAGGTCTGTCATAAACATCAGGCTTCTAACAGACTGAAGAGGAAAGCGTCCAAACACAAGATCCTCTTACATTCGAACATAGAAGACCAAAGAATACAGGAATGTCACAACAAATCCTTTATCATAACAAAACTGCAACAATTCATGCGAATCATTCGATCATGAACTCCCTGGTATGAGACGAAAACAGAGATGGAAAAGGAAAACTGTTTGTCATAAAACAAGAAATCCCAAACACAAATGCGTAACCAGGAAACCAGAATGGCCATGGAAACTTTATAGTCGGGAGCTTCGCTCTACCATCGATATATACAAAAATGGTGAAAACGCCTACATATACTCAAAACAATAATAGCAACAAAACCGAGACATCGCATTAAACGCATTGCGTCTACATGGCTTCTGACAATCTGGAGCTGCAATCTTTGAATGATCATGCAACTTCGGCGGATGCAATCGAACTTTCTGATAGCTCTACGGACGAAGCGACGTGCCTTTAATTCGGAACCGGACTTTCCCATTATGGTGGAGGCGATTTCTAACCACCACCAACTGCTTCAATAACTGATTCATCAGGATTGAGAATGGCTTGACTAACTCGGCACCTTGGGATGTGGAGGACTCCTTGCGCTGTCACCTGGAATAACTGAATGGCTTGAAGAACAGGCGTGGAGCCTAGCGCAAAGGATGGGGCGCATGACAGGAGTGGTGGCGTCAGACTAAGAGGGCGAGGCCTGAAAAGATGAGGGGGCGAGAGAGGTTATAGGAGAGACACATGGCAAAAGGAATAAGCGTAGGGGGCGGGAGATGACACATAATGGACACACCCTTAGTGGGAGGTTGACGTGGAAGGGAACGGGTCATGCAGTGAGTGGTAATTGGATGATGACATGTGGGATGGACCACATAAATAGAAGAGGGGGGATGGACGAATGGCAAGGTGACACGACAAGAAAGAGGGCCCCACGTTGATTT
>JASDQU010883868.1:12640-22672 GCA_032191745.1 Picea mariana | reverse complement strand
ATATCCAAGAGCGGGATGCCTTCCTTCTACATCAGGTGTTGATCTCCCTGCTCTTATTCACCAACAACCTCGTCTTGTTGGCCTCCACTTCTGAGGGCATGTAGAGACAATCGATGCACTAGCCAACTTTTGTGACCTTTGACCGTTGATGGTCAACCTGGGTAAAACCAAGGTTTTGATCTTCAACGCATCGAAGAGCTCTCTTACATACTTACATTTCTAAAATCGGGGGGCAGAGATTGAAATCACCACATCCTACACTTACCTAGGAGTACAATTCACGGGGCCCTATTTTGGTATGCCACAGGCCCTTCAGCCTCAGCTCAATAAAGGGTACAGTTCCCTGGCCCTAATCGAGAGACAATGCTTCCTAGGTCAATTTAAGGGCATCTCATCCAAACTATACCTCATGGAGGCGATTATCAAACCCACAGTTCTCTATGGCTTCGCGATCTGGGGGCCGAGCTTGTTACATATAGACTGGGCTAGGTTGGAGCGGGTCCAAACCTTACTTTTCAGGCATATCATCCACTGCAAGTAGACGGTTATGCGGCCCATTATCCAGGAAGAGTTCAGTGTCCACCCTTTCCGCCTCGAGGTCATTTTCGACTTGGTCCCTTTCCTCCATAGAATCAGAACTTTCAGAAACTCTAACATCGGGAGAGAGCAGTACCCCTACCTCGCTCTTTTCTCCTCAGAGGCTCTTGCTTTGGATTCCCCCCTCATGCCATGCATGTGGTTGGTTCTCAGAGGCATCTCGACTTCTCCAGTTCATGACTATCTCCCCAAAGCGCCTTCCCCTATTCAGTTTCTCCCTTGATGCACCAAGCCATCTCTTGTTGACTAGATAGGCTCTGAACCAAGCTATTAGAGAGGACATCTGCAAACTGTACATTCATGTTATTTGGACCTTGCCTCCGACGAGCCTGGGCTCGTAGATGTCCTTCTATCTAGAGCACTTTTTGGAGCTGCGAGATGACATCATCGTTTGCCCCCTTATACACATAGGCATTGGATGCACTCACTCAGGATCCCTTTAGGACAGCTCCGGGTCGCATCTCATCGACTCTGAATTGAGACAGACCACCATATACCACAGTGTGATAGAATCTGCCAGATGTGCCACTTGTAGGAGCCGGAGACAGAGATGCACCTCAACTTTAGATGCCCCATATACTATGAGATCAAAGGATGCTACCATTGCCTCTATAGGGACTCAAGGGGCTCACTCTCTACTTTCATCTAGTACCAAGACCAGAGATGCCTAGCCCTCTTTATCAGGAAGATATTCAACCATGGATCTCATTTCCTGCACACTACACCCTGCCTTGGTATGACCATGACAATCACCCCATAATTTCATGCTAACCCATCAAATCGGAGCAACAAGCAGTGGGCAGAGTCTCAAAGTGCACTACACAATAGATTGGTGAGACCTCAAGCCTCTCCTCAGCCTCCCCCTCAGGGAGACATATCATTATCATCAAGATCGGTTCGAAGTTGCCAAACTATACATCAATCCATACATCCTCAAAGTGGTAGAGGGATTAGTTCCAGACGAATCAAGAGCAAGGCGCCTCCCATCCATCANCTAACATCGGGAGAGAGCGGTACCCCTACCTCGCTCTTTTCTCCTCGGAGGCTCTTGCTTTGGATCCCCCCTCATGCCATGCATGTGGTTGGTTCTCAGAGGCATCTCGGCTTCTCCGGTTCATGACTATCTCCCCAAATCGCCTTCCCCTATTCAGTTTCTCCCTTGATGCACCAAGCCATCTCTTGTTGACTAGATAGGTTCTGAACCAAGCTATTAGAGAGGACATCTGCAAACTGTACATTCATGTTATTTGGACCTTGCCTCCGACGAGCCTGGGCTCGTAGATGTCCTTCTATCTAGAGCACTTTTTGGAGCTGCGAGATGACATCATCATTTGCCCCCTTATACACATAGGTATTGGATGCACTCACTCAGGATCCCTTTAGGACAGCTCTGGGTCGCATCTCATCGACTCTGAATTGAGACAGACCACCATATACCACAGTGTGATAGAATCTGCCAGATGTGCCACTTGTAGGAGCCGGAGACAGAGATGCACCTCATCTTTAGATGCCCCATATACTATGAGATCAAAGGATGCTACCATTGCCAATATAGGGACTCAAGGGGCTCACTCTCTACTTTCATCTGGTACCAAGACCAGAGATGCCTAGCCCTCTTTATCAGGAAGATATTCAACCATGGCTCTCATTTCCTGCACACTACACCCTGCCTTGGTATGACCATGACGATCACGCCATAATTTCATGCTAACCCATCAAATCGGAGCAACAAGCAGTGGGCAGAGTCTCAAAGTGCACTACACAATAGATTGGTGAGACCTCAAGCCTCTCCTCAGCCTCCCCCTCGGGGAGACATATCATTATCATCAAGATCGGTTCGAAGGTGCCAAACTATACATCAATCCATACATCCTCAAAGTGGTAGAGGGATTAGTTCCAGACGAATCAAGAGCGAGGCGCCTCCCATCCATCAGACCACCTACTAGATTCAGATGAACTACCAAAGATCTATACAAGGTTTCTTTCTTTCGGCCTCGGATGCTAGGAGTATCCCCCGATCCTACATCCCCCCCAAGATCATACAGTCGGACCCCCCAATAGTCCCTGATGACTACAATAGTGAGCCAGTGCCTAGTTCGCCTCCCTTGCCCTCTGCCATCAAATCTATGAGACCTTGACAACCCCAATGTCAGACCTCTCTCTCACTCACTCTCTCTCTTGATAAGACTTTTGAGTTGGGCATACTCACTCATATTTTGGATCATTGTACCTTTGTCACGGTTAGATACATTTTGAGGATACACTACTTTAGGTTTATTTCTTTATGTTATTTTCGACAGTACCTAGGAGTTGCACTTGCACTCCCACATTGTACTCATACTTGTTGTAGTTTCCAGTCCCATTGACCTACTTTTGTGGTCATTCGTTAGACATTAATAAAATTATCTTAACTTATCTTATCTAAGTTGACCTTTACATGGAGATATTTAGGGAGGGAAATTCTTAGGAGCATCACAACCTTCTCATAGGGTTTAGGTATGCTTCAATTAGATAAATTACTTTCTTAGAAGATGTGTACAACAGTCATAGTACAATAAGATAACATTTGAAGAAATGCAGACATCCGAAATCTAAAATCCAATGACTGAAAAGGTAATTTCATAATTTAATCTTTTGTGAATATAATCCAATTCCTTGCACTATCGAAACTTAAATGTGAAAAATATTTCATAGAATGCAAGATACATACAGATTAACACATTAAACAATCTTAAATATTAGGATAGTCCCAAACTCTCTAAAGTTTATTTTGTGGTTTGTCTCAGAGAGAGAGAGAGAGAGAGAGAGAACCTTAAAACGAACTTGTTATATACCAATTTCGGAGGAGCTGCAAGAATGGCTGCTTCTGCAAATATTAAAAAACAAGATAAGTCTATGCTATCAACCCTTTTTTACTACCATGACCACATTGTTGTCATCCAAGAGAAACATGTAATAAAGATTTAATTTCACCTTATTCATGGTGGATGCATGGAAGGTAAATGTTAGTAGTGTTTGCTGATCTATAATACAGACAACATCCTCAATGCCTTCAAATATCGCTTTTTGACTGCTTGAAATTTGTATGTTTAGACACATTAAGCACAAAATTATAACAGTATATGTACCAACAATAGCCATACAACTTAGAATCAAACATAATAACAGCAAAGTACAATGCCAACTTGCTTGCTAGGATTCTATAGAGAGGTAATTTATAGATATGGAACAATACAAAGATGATGATGCTGTCGAAAAATACAAAGATGATGCTTATTCTGGGATCCAGAGGATTATTTAACAAGAGTTCAGAAAGACTGCATCTTTCCATCATTTGAATAAATTATTATTTTTAGAATAAATGCTTATTTGATTATATTTAGAATCTAGATATATGACGATCATTCCTCTTGAATTGCTTTGACCTCACAGCATAGCTAGAAGAAGATATTGTACTCAAGAATAATTTTCCCATGTGTTGAGATTTGGGTACCTTGGGAAGTGGTCCCCTTGTGGTTTTGAGTCTCTAACCAGAAGTGGGAAATACATTGGGACTATGTACCATGTACTTTATGTCTAATTCAACTTTGACTTCACTTAAGTCAAACAGTTTAATTTTTGTCACTTAAGGCAAAGTGACTAATTATTCACTAAGTGGGTGAATGAGGGGAAATAAAGTGAACTTAGGGAACCTAACCCAAAGTGGGTTTGTAAGTGAGATTATTGTGGGATGATCTCAACCTTTGATTAGAGATGGAATGGAGAGGTCTTAGCCATCCATCTCTTAGGTTTCCTTATGGAGGTTCAAGAGGGGCGCATAAGACCTTTGGAGGCTCATTCACTCTTTTGTTTGCTTGGAGAGCTAGAGGAGAGCAATGGAGATGGGAATGGAAGCAAACGATGAGGGAAGCAAGGGTTACTCCTTCCATGGAGGGCTCTAGGAGGCTTTGGCTCTCATTTATTTGTGGTGTTCATACTTGCTTGAAGGAGGGCACACAATAGGAGGAGGGCGCACACCTACTAGGAATGGCTTATCCTTGGCCGATTGTTGTTTGGATTGTTTCCTAGGAGAGGTAGCACACAAGAGCAGATTTGCATACAAGGGTTTCTTCTACAAAACAATAAGGAGCAAGGGCGCAAGGCTAGAGTGGGATAGAGCAACAAGTGAGGAGGGCGCACCATGCTTGGGCGTATTCATCTTCTTGGACCTTTATAGCAGCTTGAGAGGAGCTACCATTGTATCAGATTCATTTGTTTTGTTATACTTGTTGTATCTCATACTTATTACATCACTTATATAGACTTACATTCCAAACTGGTTTTCCCTAGGAAGGTTTTTTTCCAAACCTTGGGGTTCATTTGTACGAGACATTATTGCTCGGGAGGTCATGCCTACTTGGGAGAGACCTTAGGATGATTTCGTACAGGAGGAGATGAGATGCAGCTCGGGGCCTTCAGGACAGCAGCAAATATCTTAGGGTGATGAGGATCTTTCTCTTTGGACAAATGGCAAGAAGAAGGTCGGCAAGGGTGCACGACAGGGTCCCAAGATGGGGGCCAAGCCACAGGGAGAGAGTGGCAGTGGGCAGAAGAGGGATATGAGAAAAGCGAAGTACTTTTCTTGTAAGAGGATGGGGCACTATGTTGGATAGTGTCCCAACAGGAAGAAGAAGTCGGGTGGCACAGCAGCTACAGCGGATGAGGCAAAGGTTTCAGGAACAGTTTAAGAGGGGGCGTGCCTTCCTCATTTGTTGCACTTCAGTTGAGACGACACCTAGCATTTGGTACATAGACAGCGGGGCTTCAAGCCACATGACTGGTTTTAGAGAGAATTTTACAGGCCTTGGTGATAGAGAGGTCAGGATGGAGATTACTCTCGGTGATGATTCCATAGTCAAAGTTGTTGGACGTGGCACAGTTACTTTTCAGAGGGAGAGTATGCCAACTCTTTCGTCCAGGGATGTTCTCTACGTCCCTAGGTTGAAGAAGAATCTGATATCAATTTCCACCCTCCAGGATAGGGATCTTGAGGTGTCCTTCAGATGGACAGAGGTCCTCATACACCCTAAGGGGTCCCATCTCACCTCAAGGAAAGTGATTGGAGTGAGGGATGGGAAACTAAACAAATTGCATTTTCATCCCCTACATGCTTTGGCAGCGAGTAGCAACAGCAGCAGTTAGGTGTGTGAGTTGTGGCATTGGAGGATGACACACCTTCATCATGGGGCTCTTGGGACTGAGAGAGGTTGTGACAAGAGTGCCACAATTCAGTTCAAAGCATCAGGATGTGTGCAAAGGGTGTACGCTTGGTAAGTTTACCAAGGCTTCTTTTCCCAGCAGTGACAACAGGTCAGCTGAGGTACTAGATTTAGTACACACAGATGTCTTTGGGCCCATGTCTCGAGCGTCCTTGAGTGGTTGTGAGTACTATCTCACATTCATAGATGACCACTCCAAGAAGACCTGGATCTACTTCCTGAAGGCCAAAAGTGAGGTCTTCAAGAGGTTCCAAGAGTTCAAAGCTCTTGTGGAGAACTAGACAGGAAAGAGGATCAAGGTCTTGTGGTCAGACAACGGAGGTGAGTATTCCTCCAGGGAGTTTGTAGACTTTTGTACCCGTGCATGGATCAAAAGACAGAAGACTGTGCCTTACAACCCTCAGCAGAACAAGGTTACCGAGAGGAAGAACAGGGTGATTACAGGTGCAGTGAGATCTATGTTGCATGATCAAAGTTGCCTCTATATCTTTGGCCTGAGGCGAGTGTTGATGAAAACAAGAGTCCCCACGGGATTTTGAGGAAGAAAACTCATGAGGAAGCCTTCACTGGTCGGAGGCCCGATGTTGAGCACATCAGGATTTTTGGTTGCTTCACTTATTCTCATGTTCCCTCAGAGAGGAGGACAAAGCTAGACCCCACATCCCAGCAGGGGATTCTAGTTGGTTACTCATAGGTCTCAAAGGCCTATCGGATTTATATTCCATCACAGCAAAGAGTGGTGGTGAGAAGAGATGCTAGATTTGAGGAGGGTAGAGATTTATGAAGGTCTCTCGAGTCGAGAGTCAGTATTGAGGATGATGCAAAGGCACATATTGATGTTTCAGAGGGAGCAAAGCCTCGGGAGTCTGGTACACCAGTTTCAGGAGTGACAGGGTCAACTTGCACATCTTCAGGTACACAATCGCAGGGGGTTCAAGGAGAGGGTGCAGAGGCTTCAGGATCTTAGAGTGTTGGGATTAGATCTGAGGTAGAGACACTTGGGCGAAAAGATCCTACTTCTCCATTGGTTACTTCAGGGAACAGG
Organism: Picea mariana; assembly: GCA_032191745.1. Lineage (NCBI taxonomy): Eukaryota > Viridiplantae > Streptophyta > Pinopsida > Pinales > Pinaceae > Picea > Picea mariana. The sequence goes on along the minus strand of JASDQU010883868.1, from coordinate 15,772 downwards.
AAACCAAGATAGTTTCAGCAGACCTTGAAGGAAGCCAAGGAGAATGTAGGAGAGCCCAAGAGACAGTTCATAGAGAGAAGAGCACCAAAGAGACTTGGGTCCTACTTGGCGATCGTGAGAAGCATCACAAATGCAGAGCCACAGATATTTACGTAGACAGTTGACCAGCAAGTTTGGCGAGAGGCCATGCTGGAGGAGTATGACTCCATTAGGCGCAATGATGTTTGGGAAGTGGTTCCGAGGCTAGAGGGGAAGTCAATTGTGACTTCGATATGGTTGTACAAGACCAAGTATGTTGCAGATGGCAGCATAGAGAAACACAAGGCCCAGTTTGTGGCGCATGGATTCTCTCAGGTAGAGGGAGTTGATTATGATGAGACATTCGCACCAGTTGTGAGATACACCTCCATTAGGAGTATTATTTCCATAGCAGCGGAGATGGGTTGGAGGATACATCAAATGGATGTAAAGACCGCATTTCTCAATGGCTTTATTGAGGAGGAGGTGTACATTGNAGACTTGGGTCCTACTTGTCGATCGTGAGAAGCATCACAAATGCAGAGCCACAGATATTTACGTAGGCAATTGACCAGCAAGTTTGGCGAGAGGCCATGCTGGAGGAGTATGACTCCCTAGGCGCAATGATGTTTGGGAAGTGGTTCCGAGGCTAGAGGGGAAGTCAGTTGTGACTTCGATATGGTTGTACAAGACCAAGTATGCTGCAGATGGCAGCATAGAGAAACACAAGGCCCAGTTTGTGGCGCATGGATTCTCTCAGGTAGAGGGAGTTGATAATGATGAGACATTCGCACCAGTTGTGAGATACACCTCCATTAGGAGTATTATTTCCATAGCAGCGGAGATGGGTTGGAGGATACATCAGATGGATGTAAAGACCGCATTTCTCAATGGCTTTATTGAGGAGGAGGTGTACATTGAGCAACCACAGGGGTTCGAGGTGAGTGAGAGAGAGTCTCACATGTGCCTTCTAAGAAAGGCACTGTATGGTCTGAAGCAAGCTCCCATAGCTTGGTATTCGCGCATTGACACATATTTTCTTCATATGGAATTTTAGAAGAGCGATGTTGATCCTAACCTCTATTACATCATTAGAGGTGAGGACACACTCATTCTCATTTTGTATTTGGAAGACTTGTTCATCACGGGAGCGGAGCATCTCATAGCTGAGTGCAAGCGGGGACTTGCATCAGAGTGTGAGATGAGTGACATCGGTTTGATGCACTACTTTCTAGGCATGGTATCGCAGGAGGAGGGTCACATCTTCCTGGGACAAGGGAAGTATGTTGCAGACATTTTGAGCAGGTTTAAGATGGAGGACTGCAGACCTATGTTGACACCCATGCTCACCAACTAGAATAAACTTAGTGCTTCAGATTCCCAGTTGGTAAATACTACAGGATATAGACAGTTGATTGGATCGTTGATGTATCTAGTCAACACTCGACCAGATATTTGCTTTTCCGCGAACAGTCTCAGCCAATACATGGTTGAGTCAAGGAGTGTTCACTGGATTGGGGCAAAACATGTTTTGAGGTACATTGTAGGGTCAGTTGATTATGGCCTGGACTATGTCAGAGGGGATGGAGTGAGTTTGGTTGGCTACACAGACTGAGACTGGGCAGGATGTGGTATTGACAGGAAGAGCACCTCAGGGTGTTGTTTTGGGATGTGGTCAGGACTTGTTTCCTGGTACAACCGGAAACAAAAGTCAGTTTCTTTGAGTTCAGCCGAGGCAGAGTATATAGCGGCCAGTCAGGCCAGTTGCAAGGCCATTTGGATTCGTAAGTTGTTGGTAGGTTTATTTGGTTAGGAGTTTCCTCAATAAGAGGGAGTGTTGAGATTTGGGTACCTTGGGAAGTGGTCCCCTTGTGGTTTTGAGTCTCTAACTACAAGTCGGAAATGCATTGGGACTATGTACCTTGTACTTTATGTCTAATTCAACTTTGACTTCACTTAAGTCAAATAGTTGAATTTTTGTCACTTAAGGCAAAAGTGACTAAGTATTCACTAAGTGGGTGAATGAGGAGACATAAAGTGAACTTAGGGAACTTAACCCAAAGTGGGTTTGTGAGTGAGATTATTGTGGGATGATCTCAACTTTTGATTAGAGATGGGATGGAGAGATCTTAGCCATCCATCTCTTAGGTTTCCTTATGGAAGTTCAAAAGGGGCAAATAGGACCTTTGGAGGCTCATTCACTCTTTTGTTTGCTTGGAGAGCTACAGGAGAGCAATGGAGATGGGAATGGAAGTAAAGGATGAGGGAATCAAGGGTGCCTCCTTCCATGGAGGGCTCTAGGAGGCTTTGGCTCTCATTTATTTGTGGTGTTCATACTTTCTTGGAGGAGGGCGCACACCTAGTGGGAATGCCTTATCCTAGGCCGATTTTTGTTTGGATTGTTTCCTAGGAGAGGTAGCACATAAGAGCAGATTTGTGTGCAAGGGTTTCTTCTACAAAGCAATAAGGAGCAAGGGTGCAAGGCTAGAGTGGGATAGAGCAACAAGTGAGGAGTGTGCACCATGCTTGGGCACATTCATCTTCTTGGACCTTTATAGCAGCTTGAGAGGAGTTGCCATTGTATCAAGTTCATTTGTTTTGTTGTACTTGTTGTATCTCATACTTATTACATCACTTATATAGACTTACATTCCAAACTGGTTTTCCCTAGGGGGGTTTTATCCAGGGTCGTGTCGACCAAAAACACTTGTGTCCTAATTTCGTGCATGCTAGAGTTTGGAACATCATTATAATAGTTGTAAAGATCTAGTGGTGTGTTATATATTTTGAGGTATGCATGTGCTAATCCATGGGCTACTAAAACTACATGCAAGGGCACCTTAAATGAACATATAACCATAACAAAAAGAGAAGAAAAGATCCTAAACTGTTTGTTGTTTTAAAACAGCAGCAAAGGGCAGTTTGGCAATTGAAACTTAGAGCCAATCTCAGGTCAAAGACAGACCTTGTTGGCAGCATCTTAGGACTGTTATCCCCCACTTTTACGGATAACTAGGAGATTATGTCTCGAGGCCCACAGGTCCTAGACATGGAATACCGAGAGCCAGATCGACTTGAGCATGGCCCTGGAGGGCCCATCTTTTCTCCCTTTCA
>JASDQU010883867.1:36799-46882 GCA_032191745.1 Picea mariana | reverse complement strand
TCATCTGGTTGGATTTTGGCCACTTCACTACTCCATTGCAAATTATTAGGTCTTGAGAGCTGCAGAGCTTGACCAACTCAGTACCAAACAAATTCTCAATTAGATCTTCAGAGCTTCTTTTGTAGCTATTAGATAAAACAAGGTATTCATCTAGCCATAAAGGATTATGGTTGGAATCAGTACTTAAAAGAGTAGCTTGTTTAGTTGCAGTCCTAGCATTAAAGTCTCCGAGCAAGAGGATATTACCTTCATTTTTCAAACTATAAATATCTTGTTCTAAATTATTATAGGGACAATTGTTATCTAGATTATTTTTCTTATAAAAAGTAGAATTAATAGGTGCAAAATAACAAATTGCTATATACATTTTCTTAGCATTGGTGTATGAAATTTCTATCCAAATGCACTAAATGAGAGGGTCAATCTTATGAAGATGAATGTGAGGAGAAATTCTCTTTCTAATATAACAAGCTATGCCTCCTATCCCTCTACAGTGGGAATTTTTTTTCCATGCCGACTACAAGACAAATCCTTCTATGTTAGGGACCTTAGACTCTGTTGGTAGTACGACTTCCATTACACCAAAACCCGCAGGTGATTGGTAAACTCACCACCGCCAGATTTCAAGGATCCACGAGAGGTGATTAGTCCCTTGTCACGATACACCGGGGAGCGTTGACTACTTGCAATTTCGTGCAACAATCTCCCCCTCAGCGCGAGCCGAGTGTGTATCAAACTCGTGACCTCTAGCTCTAATACCATTTGTTGGTAGTACGACTATCATTACACCAAAACCCACAGGTGATTGGTAAACTCACCACCACCAGATTTCAAGGATCCACGAGAGGCGATTAGTCCCTTGTCACGATACACCGGGGAGCRCTGGCTACTTGCAATTTCGTGCAACAGACTCCTCATGCTCCCAAGTTTCAACTAGACAAATGATATCAATATCACTCGGGATCCAACTTATCATAGGACCTTTGCGCCATGGAAAGCCACAACAGTTCCAAAAAAGGATCCCGAGTGTCCCAAATTCCCATTTATTATTATCCTTATGGTCTCTATCCCTAACAATAGCTTTTCGATTTCTAATTATTGCCCATTTTCCTTCTTTCCTGGCTTCTTTTACCTTTTGAACTTCCTTCCTTAATTCAGTTTGGTCTTCGGGATTGAGGTCTTCATTTATAAATATTCATGACCCTTTTAAGCTCAAAGATTTACTAAGTATGCTATATTTATGGTCATTACAACTTACTTTGACACGGATCAACCTATCTTTGTGATCAATTATTTTTCCTAGCCTCTTTGCTTCTATTAGGTAAGTTGTATCAATTTGTGATTTATTATTTAATTCTTCTTTTACTATTGCTAGCGTATCCTCCTCTTGTTGTTCTTTTATACAAAAAATTATGAGGTTCAAGGCTCTTTTGTTACACTCATGGTCTAGTTCGATTAGCTTATTCATTTCCTCTTTGATGGGTTTGATATCCAATTTGTTTTCCATATTACTAAGGGTCAAATTGTTGGTTAGTTTTTCTTCTAGCTCTTTAATCCTATCTCTCAAGTTGTGATTTTCTTCAACCCTTCCTTCTTGGGTTGATTGTTTATGTTTTTTCATTTCTTGAATCATATCCTTCATTGTCTACAAATCACTCTTGAACCCTAAGAATCTATTCTCTTTTTGAGTTTGAATAATATCTTTAATTTTTTTTTATCAATCATTGCCTCTAGCTCTATTTGAAGTTTTACGTCTCTTTCTTCACTCATTTTTTCTAATGATTCTAACTCTATTTGGATTTTGGCATCTCTCTCTTCTCTCGTTTTTTCTATTGATTCCATATAATTGTAAAGGATCTCTAGGTTGATTTTGGGGGGCCTCCCCCTGTTAGGCTGAGTTTTTGGAATAGGTGGTGGAGTGCTCATATTGAAAAGAAGAGAAAAAAATGTAACAATTATTATTTTGGATTGACTTTAAAAATGGAAATGATATTAATTATTATCTCTCAAATCAACTTTTACTTATGAAACTTAAAATAAAAAATATTTAAATCTCTTTGCATTAATAGATTATAAATATATTTTAAATTAAAATTAAATCAAAGTAAAAAGTGACTCACCTCATTTCACATGTCCAATTTCTCAACCATTGAAGAAGCCAAAAATAATTTCTGAAAACTGCAGAGATGGAACCTACAAAGATTTTTAATAATCAAATACAGACAATTTTTAAATTTTTATATATTATAACTTATAATATAATAACAATATTTATTATAATAACAGTATATTATTAATAACAAAATATATTATAATATATTGTATAATATAATAACAATTTTCTGAATTTGAATGTTGATTTTTGTGTAAAGCATACGTAACACAAGTTGCATGCATAGCACATTGCATAAGTTACAAATATTATAGCACAGGTTGCTTAGCACATGCACGCTCACAACTTACAAGTCACGGGGATTCTTTGGAAATTGGACCGTATCACATACTACAAGTTGAAAAGTGAAGGTTGAGAGGGAAGAAAAGATCAAAGATTCAAAACCACTGCCCAAAACATGCATGCAACTATCAAGAGAGGTAAAGCTCATTAATATTAAATTGCAATTGCATTGATGGAAATTGTCTTCATTTGGTTGAAGTTAGAAAACACCTTCTTGCACACTTATTTTCTCACTATATTTGGTTTTTGAGAATCCACATTTTTCCACGTGTGTTTTTAATGTCTTCTTGAATCTTGATAATAAGAACAAACATGGGTGTGGACGGCCTCTCACAAGCTCTATTTTATTTCATTTTAGAAAACATTAGTAGTTGTTATTTAAAAAAGAATATCCAAAATAATTTAGTAATATTTATTATTTCACTATTAATGTCTTCCTGAATCTTGATAATAAGAACAAACATGGGTGTGGACGGCCTCTCACAAGCTCTATTTTATTTCATTTTAGAAAACATTGGTAGTTGTTATTTAAAAAAGAATATCCAAAATAATTCAGTAATACTTATTATTTCATTATTATTAATAACTAAAATTATTTCAAATTTTGCAATCCATAACTTTTATTATTATTTTTACAACAACAATTTGTAACTACTTTTTCCATTTTCCAGTAGGTCGTAGCTATCTTGGTATCATTGCATTCATACTACTTAGTGTTTGGTCGATTGTTTTTGTACAATGATTGAATCTATGGGGAATTGGGACATAGAAAGAAGTTGGAACCTCTTATTTGGTGATTTTCAAAATTGAAATTGTGTGCAAGATGCTATATCAAGGTAATTTGTTAAGTTTTTCTGCTTATGTTTTTAATGATGTTGTATTCCATGTGAAACAATTTGATGATGTTATGTTAAATGCAATTTCATAAAAAATTTATGGTGTGTCTGAGATGCTTTTGTTTTTACAATAAAAATGAACAAAAACACATATGACACATAATATTTAAATGACGGCCAAAAATAAAAATAAAATGTCACAAAAATTTACTTGACGAGTAGGAGTGGCCTTCAAATTTATACCCTGATAGTAGGATACTAAAAAGTTATATGGTTAGTATAAAGTTGAGGTTAAGAGTAGAAATAACTCACCAACTCCTTAATTTATTTGCTATATTTAATTACCAAGTCATTAAACTCCTAGCTTCTAACATACTAACCTCATAAATTTAAGTTAAACATGATCCATGAATCCACTAACTTCAACCCACTACCATAAACCCCTTAATATGTAACCCATATAACCAAAAATAACCCAACCACTAATCTATTAACCCCTTCACCATTTACCCACTAACCAACACACCCTCTAACCATTAATCCACTAACTCAAACCTTCTTCCCCTTTAGCTATTTTGGTCCTGACTCTAGTTGTTTTGGGTTCTGAGAATCAGTGCAACGAATTGGCTTCAGGGAAGAAAATTCCTTCTTCTCTCAAAGAATCAACTTCCTTCTATAGAGAAAATATCTCCTTGGAATAATCTATCCTTCTATGGAAATATCTCCTTAAAATAATCTATCCAATTGAAAGGTATAATCCTATTCCAGGAAGAAAACAATGGTTACTTGTTTCTGTAAGCCCTGTAAGTCATCCCTCCAAAGCTAGTATGTTGGCTTGTAAACTTCCACACTAACATCATGCATTGCTTAATAGTTGTACTCTCACCTCAAGCAAGTGAATTTATCTGTCACATTTCCCCTTCTCACCTAACTTAAGGTTGGCATTAAGTAGACGAAGGAAGCTTATCCCACTAAAGGGAGTTTTATTTACCTCTTACCTCCTTATACTCTTGGGTGGGATATAACCCTTGACCCCTAACCTCCTTACAAGCCAAGCAAGTACTTCATGTGTTCTAGTTAAGTTATACTTTGGAGTGTTATGGATAGGACTAATATGTCACATATTTTATTCATCAATTTATTTATTTTAAGAACGTTTTGAAAACTTCAATTTACACTTGTGACATTGTCAATAGTTACTAACACCTAAATTTGTTCAATTATACTTCAACTTTTAAACACATGGAGTAGCCACTCTTATTTTCATTTTGATTTTAGGCAATGCACAAGTAATACACCGTTACAAGTTTTAAATGTTTCATAATTATTTTAACTTTTCACTTTGGATTACCTACAACTATTACATCAATATATTTCTAAGAGGCAAGTATAAGCAGTTTTGTTGCTAATTTCACTTGTTTACATTTTGTCCTTATGCTCAATTTCTATAGCATGGAATTCAATTTGGTGTGAAGAGGAATCTTCCATAAGAACAAGATATCAAAACATTCTTACAAAAATGGCCCAAGCATTCCTTTTGCTCATAGGTAGAAGCAATAGTGTGGGGTCCTTTGTACCCTAGAACATTTGATTGGAAAGAAATCGAAGGATATTCAAAATTAAACATAACCCAATTGTGTTTGTTTAGTTGAAAATCACTAAAGTAATTTTAGAAATCATACTTTCCGAGAAATGGACACTTGAAGATATTAAAGGTATAGCAAAAAATTCCAACAATTGAGAATTTTTTAGCATTCTAATCAACACTTTCTGTCAAAACTAGTGGTTGGAGATCACCCACTCCAACATCTTCATAAATGGTGCCCTCCTTGTTCCCCCTTTTTGAAACTTAACTTTGATGATGCATTAAATGGGAAACGTAGATGAAGAAGGATAGGTGACAACATTTGTATTTGGGAAGGTGAAATCGTCATTTATTACACCCGAAATATTAGTATATCAACCGATAATTATGTTAAAATCACGTAACAAGCACGTAACATGCAAATTATCGCTCTACAAATTGGAGGCAAAATTCATATTATTATTTAGAAATTGGAATACACTAGCATACGCTCGAAGCTGGGGAAGGGAATGTTGAAGAGAATAAAAGGTGGATATGTTGTAAAAGGAAAGTAGAGTGTTTTTTTGGATAGTGCATTGTGGCCTATTATATTCCACTAATTTTTCAGGGTCCAATTATGTTCCATGAACATTTTTAAGTCCAAATGTTTCATGGACTTCTATCTATGGTTTCTTAACTTATCTTAATGAATTTTCTCACTTTTTTGCTTCTTTTTACCTCTAGTAATTTGTAAATTAGAGGAAGAGACACTACAATAGAACCATTATGATATAAGCAGCCCCATGCATGTGCAACTTGCAACCTTACAATAAAGCCATGATTACAAATTTACGTGTTAATTTTTAAGATGTTATTGATCCAACCTTATAGAACAATGTTCAAAACATAAAAGAAGAGATATTGTTGGTTCCTCCTTGTTATAACTAAATGCTTCGCATGTTGGGGTGTGCGTCATTGAATAAAAAATAACTTTGGATCCAACAACACACACCCCAACATGCAAAGCATTTAATACTCTATGGCATGGTGCTTATTACTCTCCATTCAAAAACCCGATATGCCAACTACAAGAAAACAATGATACCCACTTTCTACTTGCCAACTATCTTGAAATTATTTCGTCAAAGAAAACAAGATATAAATTGGGTTCAAGTCTTTTATATTGAAATAATACCGGATAATGGATGCCTTAGAACTTATTTCCTTGAAGGCAAATTTGACTCCACAACGATAATTATTCACAACAAAAAATGAGATAAAAACACCTTTTATTGATCGATGGACCTATATCTCTCACAGTACCAACTAATTTTGTATGCTACCTTGAATATTATGTGCTCTTATAACACCCATTTTGTACTTTCTTCCATAGAATCACACACGCGAGTTAGTGATTTTCGTAGAATCACACATGTGAAATGGTGGAATTTAAAATGGTCAATGGTTTGGGATTCCACGGAAACAACGGTGACTTTTTCACCAAGCAGCATCGAAGGAAGCGATAATTTTTGTTTATTATTCTTATTGTTCACAATGACGACTACTTTTTGTAGTGTTAATGTCGCAAATGGGGGTTTATCTCCTCTCTAAAAACTTCCAATGGTGGGAAAGTAAAATTCTCCTACCGAATCAGTGTATCAAAGTTTAGGGGCATGGTGACAAAGATATTGTGTATAGAAGGGATCGACTTATCTAGGGGAAGAGGTACAATTGAGAGATACAATCGACACTCCAGGTTAATACATAGAAATAGATGGAGCATGATAGTCACCAACTCAGAAAGCGTTTGTTGGTAGCATAGATTAATGGGTAGATTTGGATCCCTCGGTGAATCCCACTCTACTTTTGTATTTATCTCATGCACTTATTTGTAGATGCTACAGAGTAGTCAAATAAAGTAACCCTCGACTATAATCTCTTGAGACATAAATACTCACATCACTTGAAATGATAAGAAGAACTCTCTCATATATCTCATTCATAAAACAAAAATTGGTTGTTCACACATTTAATCCATCTTGGTCATCAAAATATTAAGTTGTAAAGGGTTCATCATAGTTTCAACTCAAAGAAATCCTCAAATCTACCAAAAATTGCAATTCTTTCTTGAGAAATGGTATTTCCAGTCCTTTGTGAAATGGTATTTGCAAAAGCTTCACAAGTATCCTCTCTTGACCAAGAGTATCACCGTAAGAAGTATATGTACCTTGGTATACCTCATGTCCCAATGTATAAGCTGTATTTCATTGAATACCGGTATTTTTTCCAAATTTGGATGTCGAGAGGATCCTTCGAATAGATAGATATGGATTCTTTATTTTCAATCCCATATTGCATTTATGGATTAAGTTATTCCCCAAGAGGATCATTGGTGTTTGCATGAGTTGTACACATTAGGTGATCACTCTACCGACAAGCCATGTGCTTCCTCCAAGCACAGGATTGTCATAAAATAGCCACAAAATTAATAATCCCCATAATATTGTGATCGAACCAATCATTTAGACTTCAAATATATTTGATAAATATCCTATCAGATGTATCATATTATTTTAACCATGCAAAGTCTGTCATATGGTCATTCATGGGCCAATGAATGAAACTTATGTCATAATGATGGTGTATTTAGATACACTGATTTTGGATTTCTTATCTTAATCACATTATGCTCTTATAAGTGAATATTTGAGAATTTGTTGAAGACATGGTGGTATTATATAGAGATCATGTTCATGCATTCCACATGCCTCAACAACTCATTTGAAAATATGAGATGGAAACATATGGAAAGTGTCGCATGCCCCAACAACTCGTATGAAAGAATGAAATGGAAACATATGGAAAGCAGAGGGCAACATAAAGGAAAGCACTAGATTACATATACCTTGATTGGAATACATAGGTAATGGTGGGGGATTGTGAGGTAATAAGCATGGCGATGGTGAAGGCGATGGATCGAAACTCATAGAGGAGGTTGAATTTGAAAAAGAAACATGATGTGGGTTTTGTGTCGGTTTTCAGTTGTCACTGGATAAGTAATTCACTAAGATCTCGTCTTTTAATTTTTTCCAAGATGATTCAATATAGATAGTGTTAGCTTTTGGTTTATTTGAAGAACAATGTAGGTTTTGACATGAGGGAAAATACAGGTTGGCGGGCTGAAATTGGGAAAAGGGTGGCATAGAGGAAAACTTAACAAAGTTATTTGATTGTAGGTGGAGGGGTTACAAGCATAGGTTTGGTTTGGTTGACCATAGCTTTTTGTAGGTATTTATAGTTAAAAATGGTCGGACTTGTTGCATGCCTGACATACGACAAAGACAAAGGAAATTTGCACATGAATGCAACAACGTGAAGGAAGATTTGGCGAGGAGGGAGGGGCATCCTCTGGAGTCGTCTTCGACTAGTGACTTCCTTTATCGAATCTCAAGGATTTTTCATGTGAAGAAGTAAAAGTTGCTTTTGTACCCCTCACATATTCCATAAGATCTTCCTTCACCCAGTTGGGGACTTTTAGGTGAATGGGATTGGATGATGACAGAGACCGGAGGACTTAGGGTCAAGTCTTGTCAACCTGGTTTTTATGATTGGACATACGAAAGCTTCCAGAGGTCTAAATGGAGGGATGGTGGAGTCCACCATGGCCTATCATTTGACCATTTTTGGATTATTATTCATTTTGTCTCAATGAGGGATTGTTGCTTTTTCTAGTACGCCAAGTTGCAATATCGTTGTGTGATCTCAATGGAGATAATAGTAGTAACGTGAGGTCGATTTTTCATAGGAGGAATCTTCTCACCAAAGAATGAAAAAATCCCATGTTAGTTCACAAGTGCTCCAAGGTTTGTAGGTTTATCCATTTTCTCTCCATTTTTCTCTTGTCTTGGTCTTTGAACTAAAATGTGGTTGAATTTCCCAAGATTTTGAGATTTTTGGAGGTGTTTTTTCATGGTTGTACTGTGATTTTAGTGGCAGGGCTTGACAACCATGACGATTGGAAATTTGAGATTCTATAGCAAAGTGATGGATTGGTGKATTTGTACCAAAGGATTCACGAAGTCGTGATGTAAGAGGGTTTGAAATTGGGTGGTAACACTCCCAAAGATAATTGACCAACATGACAAACTGCAACCACTAGTGAAAGCTCAATAATGAGTCTTGTAGAAAGTACATGTAGAGATATGAATGTTGATTTGAMAAAGTTAATGAAGCTCCTATAGCGTTGTAAACAATGAGTCAAGGGAGGAAGAATGGAAGTCACGACCCCTTTTACATATCATTGTTATCTAATGACATTTTTATACACAATTATATGCTAGATTCAGGGGCATCAACCAATTTCATGCCATTGGAAGTGATGAAGCAATTGGGTCTTAGAATGACTAGACAATACATGAATGTGTGTGCCATGGATTATAGAGAGATTAAGTTGTTTTGTCTCAGTAAATATTTGCATCTCAAGTTGATTATGTATCCAGACATATTTATTTTGATGGATGTGGTCGTTATCGATGTTCCAAATTCCTAGGGAATATTGTTGTATAGAAAGTGGGCAACTAGTTTGGGTGTTTTTTTGAAAATGGATCCATCTTATGCAACCATTCCAACTTGTGAAGGTACCTATGTTACTTTGCATCAAGAGCAATCCAAAAGATTCCATGTAGAAGATCCAATTGAGCTCATGAATGAGTTTATTTGCACGGTAGATGATGATATGGGAAACTATGTGCTCCTTTCATGTTCATTGGCCTTGAAGATTAAAGAGGAGGAGGCAAAAGGGCCCAATGAGGAAATTTAGAAAATGATGTTTAACGGGGAACATTCTTAAACAAGTGATGGTGTAGGTATCGTCTTCATTTCTCCACAAGGTGATACAATGATTTTTTCTTATAGATTGTAGTTTGAGACCACAAACAATGTTGCTAAGTATAAATCCTTGCTTCTAGGACTTGAATTGGCTAGAAAAATGGGAATAAAGGCATTGCAAGTTATTAGGGACTTTGATCTCATAATGTTGCAAGTGAATAATCAGTATGCAACAAAGAATGAAAGGTTAAAAATATATAGATACTTAGTGTGGGATATCATAGAATCATTTGAATCCTTTTCAATTGAAGCTATCCCAAGGGAACATAATGGCCAAGAAGATGATTTAACTGTAGTTGTGACCACTACACAGTCATGTGAGATCCTTACTTTAGGGGAAG
>JASDQU010883867.1:12208-25002 GCA_032191745.1 Picea mariana | reverse complement strand
CACTTCTCTTTGGGTGCACAAATTTTTACCCCAACGATCCGTGGAGTGATCTGGAGATAGGAAGATAATCCAACAAAGGTTGGCCTTCCAAAAATACCAGGAGGTCACTTCTCTTTCTCGAAGTGTGAATATGGAGCTAAGCCAGGCCTTGGATCAGGATGTAACTTTAAAACGCCCAATGTTTGAACTCGAATCAGGTGTTGCCCGGAATTTCTATGTTGTTATGTTTTAGATCACGAATTTTCTTTAGATCGACGCCTTTAAAAATTCGTTCACTCGTTCTCACGTTAAGGCAACAACTATGGCCCGATGTCACACAATCAATCTAACTCTGCTCTCATTTTCCTGGGCCCTTCTATGAGGGAGTCAATCTGAGTCTCGCTCTGATACCATGTTGTTTTTCTTCATATGAGATATGATCGATATATTATTACAATGATGAGTGTTCCATACATAGGGAAAATATAGTGACCATCCATGAAAGGATGTGTCCCTTGGATAATCAATAATTGTTTATTATTATCATTTACTTATTATATATAGTATTTAATAATCAATAATTACATAATTAATTATTAATCTAAGAGAATGTCTTTTCCGATGTTGTTCAAACATTAACAAGGAATTGGAGAAACTTGTGAACCTCACCCCAAAATTCACATTTTTGTATTTTGTGTGCCAAAAAAGTGCAGACGCTAGTTGATGAAGAGAAACATGTTGATATTATGGTAGTTGGGAGGTATCAACCTCCATGTGTAACCTATGACTAGATTAGAATATTTTGGAAGCCAAAGAAACCCTAAACAAATGTGTAAAAACCCTAGAAGACAAGTCGACTCAGTAAAATAATTATTATTAAAGTATTAGCTTCTAAAAGAACAAGTCGACCCAGACAAATGACAAGAACCACTATAAATAAGAGATGATCTAGCTCATTTGTACACACTCACTTCACTCACTCTCTCAGTCAGGGATAGCGCAAATTTGGAGCTCCAGCTGTAAGATAGTAAGGTGGATACTTTGGGGTTATTCTTAGTCTCTCTCTCTAGCGCCATCTAGTGTGCGCCCTATCTTCTAGTATCTCTTGGTGAATTTATTGGTGATGTCTTGGAGTATATTGGTGGTATTCTTGGTGATGTCTGTGGTGAACCAAGCCAGTTCACCAAGTAAATACTCAATGTAGGAAGGACAATAGGTTATAATCCATAAAGGATAATATATTAAATAATGTATATGAATATGAGATAGTGAGAGACAATAAGAACGAGGGCCTTATATACCCACGCAGGGGTGCCCTTCCATGAAGAGACGTGACCTTTCATTGGGAAGGTGTCTCTTCATTAATTATCCATTAACTATTACAATGTATTTATATTTATTTTTATATATTATGTTCATAACATTGCCTTCCTCTTAAAAATGCTTTGTCCTCAAAGCATACTTATGGAAGACTTATCTCTTTCTCTGGCTTGTAATATTGTCTCCTTATTCTTTATTCCTAAATTAGTGATCGTTGAGGACTTGAAACGATAGGATCTTCTAAGCTCTGCGTAGAACCGTCGAATTGTAAGGGAGTCTTCCCACCTTAAATCAATCTTCTACACGATGGGGCTTTTATGGGGTTCTTGTAGACAATTTGATGTATTTTGACTCCCATGATAACTTCTATCTTGAGCATCATTTGTAATGGAGGTAATAATTTCTAACATATTTGTCATTTATTTCTGTTGATACATTGATTGGTTGAAGCATCAATTTTTGTGATTAGGATGTCTATAAGGCATCCTTGCAACCTGATCTTTACTTCGTGTACTTGTGGCTTCTTCTTGATTAACACTTGGAATTGATTCTTCTTCATAGCAAAAGCTTGTTTCTACTTCGACATGTGAAGACCTCTTTACATCAACTAAATCCTTTTGAGCTATAAGGTGCACTGGGTCTGTATTAATTGTTTTATCCACCATCAGTTTTTTTGCATTTGAAGAATTTTGTAGTTCCATAGGTTAAGTCATTGTCTCTTTATCTACCAATGAATCCTTATTGATAAGTTGTTCTAACTTGTCCTCTATCGTCTTCTTATCACTCTTTATCTTCTTAATCTGGGGGATTAAACTTTGATTATGGATTTTTAGGCGACAAATTTATGCATCTTTGTCTATGACTATTTTGTCACACTCCTTTTGGATCTCAAGTATTGATTGTTGTTTATCYGAAAGTAGTATTTTGGAGATCTTATCAAGATCTTTTGATGTAGATATTGAATCTAACTTCACTAAGACGTCATGTGATTTTATTTTTTTCTTCTTGTAGGAAAATATTAAAWWYTTTTTCTCAAGGTTTAATATTAAGCTACCCAACGTCTCTAACCAAGTCAAGCCGAGGGTTATATCAACCTCTTTTTCATATATAGTTGTAACCTCGAAATTCAATATGAGTTTATAATCTTCGAGTGTCAATGGTAAGTCCTTGATGTCATATTTATTGCCAAGAAAGTCTTTTGTTTCAATTACACTTGTCCTTGGAATTATTAGTTGATTTGCCAAATTCATACTTATGTGATTTTTCTTCTTATCTGGGCAAATGTGGACGCTAACTTCTTTTTCTTAAATATTTCCTCTAAATGTTAATAATCTGATGCATCTAGCTTGATGATTTTTACGAGAAAATATTCATTCCTTAAATTCCATTTTTTAAATTGATCTTATAATTATTATAATATCCCTTTAATAATAATAAGACTTAAGCTTCTTGACTTAATAGATATCTTCCTCTAATATTCCTTTATACTCTTTTAATAAAATAATCCTTAATAATTCTTCTTTTAATATATAGTTCAAAAACTTTGAATATTTTTCTTATACTTTACCAAAAGTAATTTTATATTCACTTAATCTTTTTTTTTCCCTTGGTAATTAATGAAAAATAATTTAATATTACCTTCACACTTTCCAAAAAAAATCTTTTAGTTATACTCCTTCCTTAACTCTTGGAATTTGTGAACTTTTTAAAACAATTTTTTTTTTAATTAAAACTTTTGACTTTTTTATTATATATCCTCCTTTTATATTTTTCACCAAATATTCTTCACTTCTTAAAATTAATATAACGTAGAAGTTAATTAATTTTTTTCCCTTTCTGTTTTGTTTTAACAAAGGTCATGACATTTTGTTAAAAGGTGACAATTTACCCTTTTACTTCTATGGCAATTGTATGGATTGGTATAATGAAGAGTAGAGTTACTGCACTTAAAATTGTACGAAAAATATTGTACAGAATAACTTGTGGTTGCACGGTTGTAAATAGTGGATATTGATGTACACACTGGCATTTTGTTTTTATTTTTTCATTTTTCTTTATAGTAGGAAAAAATATATTCTTTTCTTTTTCGTTATATATATATATATATATATATATATTTATTTATTTTTTCTTTATGGAATCAAAAACTTCTTGTATGTGAATTTCCATGATAGAGATATTTAATTCTTGTGCTGAAGTAAGAGAGCTTGAATTTACTAAAAAAATTGTGGTAGTTTAAACCATTCTTTTACACTTTATTTCTTTTCAATATTCTTGTCAATGCAAGGTGGAAAGAATCTCTTTACTTTTTTATTTTATTTTTTACCCTTTTTTTTTTTTAAATTTTGGGTAATAGTTTAATTTTCTTCAATATTGTATTATGCAGCGGAAATTTTAGACTTCAAATGGCCAAGGGCCAATTATGGTCATGGACCAAAAAATTTAGAGAAACTTTGTTTGTGGCCAAAAGCCAAATCGAGACGAAGCTTTGATACCACTGTGGTGAACCGAGCCAGTTCACCAGGTAAATACCCAATGTAGGAAGGACAACAGGCTAGATAATATATTAAATAATGTATATGAATATGAGATAATGAGAAACGATAAGAATGAGGGCCTTATATACCCACAAAGGGGTGCCCTTCCATGAAGAGACATGACCTTTCATTGAGAAGGTGTCTCTTCATGGAAGGGCACCCCTGCGTGGGTATATAAGGCCCGCATTCTTATTGTATCTCATAATCTCATATTCATATACATTATTTAATATATTATACTTTATTGATTATAACCTGTTGTCCTTCCTACATTGGGTATTTACTTGGTGAACCAGCTTGGTTCACCAATGTCTTGACAGAAGTGCAGCTGTAACTGCTGCAAGTAAGTATTGTTTTTGTTCTGTGGCTATGGGACATTTTGTCTGGTGAGCTATCTTTGGAGAACGATGCCCTCTCTTGGTTATCTGTTGGTTCTAGTGTTGCTTCCAGAATCATTCTATCTAGCAAAGGTTATGGTGCTTGGGGGTGGCTGTGTGCTTATGGTTGGGTGACAATAGTGATATTGCCTATGGTAAAATGAGCACATCAATATTTTAACAGGTTATGGGCCCACACAACCTTTAAGATAGTCTAACTGCTGGAAGGTAAAATAACAGTTCTTTATTAAGCTCGTTGTGGCACCAGTTGCAGCTGCAACTAGGGTTTATGATTTCACAGTTGCARCAAATCCTAATCCAACTCTTTGGGCACCTTAAGTAAAGCGTTGGACTTAATTTATGGATATTCTAGTGTACCCTAGCCTAGCGCACCCCCTGGTTTCCTCAGCCAACAAAAACGTCAATTTTGAGTTTTTGGGTCAAAGTCAAAGTCAAAGTCAAAGGCTAAATTTTGTTCAAAATTGATTTTGTAGTCAAAGTTAAAATTTTAGGGTTTCTAGCTTGTTGTAATCATTGAACCTTTTTTATTCAGTTTCTAACCTCTTCTTGTCAAGATGGTGTCTAGTTTCATATTAAAAGACAAGTTGAACAATGTTGCAAATTTCAAAGGGAATGTTCAAGAGATATTGTCCAAGAAATGATCTTGGATTCAGTACATTCAGAGGAACAAGTAGTTGAGGCTCCAAGTTCCAGGTCACCTTAGTAATCCTATGATGATTACCATCATTGTTATCTTATATATGTTCTTATGAAAATGTTATTGGAAATACTTTTGCTCTTGTTGTTCTTGTTTCAGGTAGGTCACTGAAAAGGAGCTAGAGTGATAGTTGCAAACATGGAGCAGATGACTCCATCAAGTGGTGAGGTAGGTGATCTCACCAAGTACCAATTCTAACGGAAGCATGTAAAGAAAAAGGAATTTTTGGACATCGTTCACTCATATGTGTGTGTACTAATGTAAACTTCCTCACTAAGCGAAAGATAAAGATCTTGAGGTTCGATAATGGAGGAGAATACACCTCCAAGGAGCTTGTTTCCTTTTGTAAAGCAACTGAGATTAAGAGGGAGCTAATTGTACCACATAATCCTCAACAGAATGGTGTGGCAAAAAGAAAGAACCGATCCATTGAAGAATTTGTTAAGGCAATGACGAATGACCAAAATCTATCCATGTTTCTATGGGGAGAAGCAGTTATGGCAGTTGTATATGTTCAAAATAGAAGTCCTCATCGTATATTGAAGAACATGACTCTAGAAGAAGCTTTCTCCAAAAAGAAGCCAAGTGTTGAACACTTGAGGATCTTTGGATGTCAGTTAAGAAGAAAGAATGGAAGGAAGCTGTGATGGAAGAATATCAATCCATCATGGAAAATGATGTATGGGAAATTGTGCCTAGATCTGAAGGAAAGTTTGCAGTCACTTCAAAATGGGTTTACAAGATAAAGCATGCAGTGGMTGGAAGTATTGATAAATACAATGAAATATKTGTGGCTATAGGKTTCTCTCAACAAGAGGGAGAAGACTATGATGAAACGTTTTCTCCAGTTGCCAGATACACCTCTATTAGAGTCATCACATCTCTTGCAACATCCATGGGTTGGAGTTTACATCAGATGGATGTAAATATCGCTTTTCTCAATGGAGTAATTGAGGAAGAAGTATATATAGAGAAACCTTAAGCTTTTGAGGTACACCTGAGAGAAAACCCATGTATACAGATTAAAGAAGGCCTTGTATGAACTTAAGCAAGCTCCAAGAGATTAGTATGCATGAATTGACAGTTACTTGACGAGACTTGGATTTTCCAAGAGTTATGTTGATCCATATCCTTATTACAAGGTTGTGAATGATGCACCTGTTATCTGACTACTATATGTTGATGATTTGTTTCCAATAGGTGCAAAGCCTCTCATTATTTAGTGTAAGAGGGAGTTAGTCTCTGAATTTGATATGAAGGATCTTGGTCTCATGCTTTATTACTTGGGACTAGAAGTATAACAGAAGTGTGGTGAAATCTTCCTAGGGCAAGGGAAGTAAGTTGTAAAGATTCTTCAGAAGTTTGGGATGATGGATTACAAATCCATGGMAACTCCCATGGTGACAGATCTGAAAAAGCYGAGAGACTATGATTCTGATCTAGTAGACTCGTCCATGTACTAACAGTTGATTKGCTCATTGATGTATTTGGTGAATACCYGACCGGAAATTTGCTTTGATGTGAACACGTTGASCCAGTTCTAGGTGGAACCTAGACATGAGCATTAGATAGCTGCAAAGCACATTTTGAGATATCTTTGTGGGATGTTAAACTATGGTTTGAGATATGCCTCAAACAATGATGTACAACTGCATAGATTTACTAATTCAAATTGGGCAGGGAGTGMAGATAACAGAAAGAGTACTTCTGGTATATATTTCAGTTTGGGATCTGCTATGATATCATGGGCTAGTAGGAAACAAAAGTCTGTTGCACTCAACACTGCAGAAGCAGAGTATATTGCAGCTTGTGATGATTGTACGAAAGCAATATGGCTTCATAAGCTGGTTTCTGGACTATTTGATCAGGTGTTGAATTCTACTGTGATATATTGTGATAATCAAAGCTGTGTGAAGCTTTTAGAGAACCCCGTGTTACATGACAAGTTGAAGCACATTGAGATCAATTACTATTTTCTCTGTGATAAAGTCTAGAAGGGAGAAGTGATTCTCTAGTACATCTCCATCGATGAGCAAACAATTGATATTCTGACGAATGCTCTGTCCAAGACAAAGTTTGCATACTTGAGGGACAAGTTGGGACTCGTGGATATTTCTCCCTTGGTTGAAAGGGAGGAGATGACTTCCTCGATTGGGAGGGAGTGCTAATATATGGAATCGTGGATAGTCAATGTGTTGGTAGACAAACATTCTCCCTGTGGAGAATGGTCCAGGTTGACAAATTGTTGGTTTGTATCATGCTAGTACAACTTAGATATGATGCTTCAACATCATACTAATACAACTTAGATATGATATAGATGTCTTAAGACGCATAGTGCTAGTACGACTTAGATATGATGCATTGGCATCRTGCTAGTACAACTTAGAGACAATGCTTATGCCTGAGTCACATCATGCTAGATATGATCATGCTAGTATAGCTTAGATATGATGTAGAGCATCATGCTAGTACAACTTAGATATGATGTAGATAATCATGCTAGTATAACTTAGATATGATTATACAKCTTAGAGATGATGCAGATTACTCACATCATGCTAGATATGATCATGCTAGTACAACTTAGATATGATGCAAAGCATCATGCTAGTACAACTTAGATATGATCATACATCTTAGAGATGATGTAGAGGCATTGATCTACATCATTCCAGTACARCTTAGATATGATGTAGATGGTACTCCACATCATGCCAATACAACTTAGATATGATGCATTCACATCATGCTATTACAACTTAGAGATGATACAGTGGAGAGATCTCCCTTGGTTGAAAGGGAGGAGATGACTTCCTTAGTTGGGAGGGAGTGTTGATATATGGCATCATGGATAGTCAGTGTGTTGGTGGACAAAAATTATCCCTGTGGATAATGGTCCAGGTTGACAAATTGTTGGTCTATATCATTCTAGTACAACTTATATATGATGTTTCAACATCATGCTAATACAACTTAGATATGATACAAATGTCTTGAGAGACATCGTGCTAGTACGACTTATATATGATGCATCGGCATCATGCTAGTACAACTTAGAGATGATGCTTATGCCTAAGTCACATCATGCTAGATATGATCATGCTAGTATAGCTTAGATATGATGCAAAGCATCATGCTAGTATAAATTAGATATGATCATACAACTTAGAGATGATGCAGATGACTTGTATCATGCTAGTACAACTTAGATATGATGCACAGCATCATGCTAGTACATCTTAGATATGATCATACAACTTAGAGATGATGCAGATGACTCACATCATGCTATATATGATCATGCTAGTACAACTTAGATATGATGCAAAACATCATGCTAGTACAACTTAGATTTGATCATATAGCTTAGAGATGATGTAGAGGCATTGATCTACATCATGCTAGTACAACTTAGATATGATGTATTCACATCATGCTAGTATAGCTTAGAGATGATGTAGATGGTACTCCACATCATGCTAGTACAACTTAGATACAATGCATTTGTATCATGCTAGTATGACTTAGAGATGATACAGTGGAGAGATATCCCTTGGTTGAAAGGGAGGAGATGACTTCCTCAGTTGGGAGGGAGTGCTAATATATGGAATCATGGATAGTTAGTGTGCTGGTAGACATACATTCTCCCTGTGGAGAATGGTCCAGGTTGACAGATTGTTGGTCTGTATCATGGTAGTACAACTTCAATATGATGCTTCAACATCATGCTAATACAACATAGATATGATATAGATGTCTTGAGATGCATCATGCTAGTACGGCTTAGATCTGATGCATTGGCATCATGATAGTACAACTTAGAGACGATGCTTATGCCTAAGTCGCATCATGCTAGTATAGCTTAGATATGATGTAGATCATCATGCTAGTACAACTTAGATATGATCATACAACTTAGAGATGATGCAAATGACTCACATCATGCTAGTACAACTTAGATATGATCATACAACTTAGAGATGATGTAGATGACTCACATCATGTTAGATATGATCATGCTAGTACAACTTAGATATGATGCAGAGCATCATGCTATTACAACTTAGATATGATGCAAAGCATCATGGTAGTACAACTTAGATATGATCATACAACTTAGAGATGATGTAGAGGCATTGATCTACATCATGCAAGTACAACTTAGATATGATGCATTCACATCTTGCTAGTACAACTTAGAGATGATGTAGATGGTACTCCACATCCTACCATTACAACTTAGATATGATGCATTCACATCATGCTAGTATGACTTAGAGATGATATAATGGAGAGATTCAACATCTGTTGGGACAACTATTCTTCTAGGACGTATGTCTGGATTAGAAGAATGGTCCTTGTGTCACTCCGTTGAGTGAGTGAATTATGAAAGACACTATGTTGAGTGCGGTGATTTCAACACATGACTTATTCAACATCATGCCCGATTACTCAGATAGAGTATGGCATCGAGAGATGATGTAGATGATGATATGATTTGATGACAAGAGACTGTTGTACTACATGGTGATAGCTTGTGTAGCTATTAGTTGATTGCAGTGTAGACTACATGTCTCTAGAAAATAGCTATGTACTACTATGGTGGATGTGTTCCAATGGTAGTGATTGTATGTCACTAGTTAGTATATGTTCACTACTAGGAGTGGTTATGTACCACTGGATAGTAGTTGTGTACTACTATGGATCGACACTGTTGTGATTTATTGGATGGCATTATAGTAACTGTGTACTACTACTTGATTGCCATGGATATTACTGGTAGTGTTGAGGTGTTTCCTAAGCTGGTGTGCCAACCAATAGTATTGGAGGTGATTTCCAACTAGATGGACAGTGATGATGCTCATGACTTGATCTGCGTGATCATGAGATAGCATGTGTGGCTATGATGATTCCACCTATAGAATGGTTTGCAAGACTATTTGAGCCTTTCCCATGCCATGTGAAATGGATGGATGCATTTGAGACCATTACAGTTAATACCTCCCTAGCTAGGAGGGAATGTTGATATTATGGTAGTTGAAGGTGGTATCAACCTCCATGTGTAACCTTTGACTAGATTAGAATATTCTGGAAGCCAGACAAACCCTAAACAGATGTGTAAAAACCCTATAAGACAAGTCGACTCAGTAAAATAATTATTATTAAAGTATTAGCTTCTAAAAGAATAAGTCGGCCCAAACAAGTGACAACAAACACTATAAATAAGAGATTATCTAGCTCATTTGTACACACTCACTCTTTCCATCAAGGATAACATAAGTTTGGAGCTGCAACTGCAAGATAGGAAGGTGGATACTCTGGGGTGATTCTTGGTCTCTCTCTCTAGCGCCATCTAGCCTAASATGTGCRCCCTATATTCTAGTATCTCTTGGTGATTTTCTTGGTGATGTCTTGGAGTATATTGGTGGTATTCTTGGTGATGTCTTGAAATAAGTGCAACTACAACATCTGCAGCTAAGTATTGTTCTTGTTCTGTGGTTTTGAGACTTTATGTCTGGTGAGATATCTTTGGAGAAAKATGTGCTCTCTTGGTTATCTATTGGTTCTAGTGYTGCTTCYAGAATCATTCTATCTAGCAAAGGTTATGGTGCTCARGKTGGTTGCGTGGCTATGGTTGGGTGAGAATAGTGATATTGTTTATGGTAAAACGATCACATCAATATTTTAACAAAACAAGCATATGGAAAGTTGCATACACGCTCTGTTAGTGCATAGGGAGCGTATGGCTAGAAAAATGGTGTTTTTAAAGTATTTTGAGGAGGAATWGAGGGGGATTTTGGTATACAAGTACGAAAGGGACATAAAAATCAAGACAACAATTGCATCCTTACAATGAGGTGGAAAAATATATTGTAATAGATGCCCTCTAATGTGTGAGGTTAGAAGGGAAACTGATGGCCAAAATAAATTATATAATCTAGGAGGAGAGTGTGTAGTAGGCCTAGGAAAAGCTCACCGAACACTAGAC
Organism: Picea mariana; assembly: GCA_032191745.1. Classification (NCBI taxonomy): domain Eukaryota; kingdom Viridiplantae; phylum Streptophyta; class Pinopsida; order Pinales; family Pinaceae; genus Picea; species Picea mariana. The sequence goes on along the minus strand of JASDQU010883867.1, from coordinate 14,079 downwards.
CAGAACATAACCTGCATAAGAAATCAAGTATGAGACTACTCTCTTCCCAAGGTGAGCATACCCATGCTCAAGAGTGATGTAAGCATGGCCACCAAATCAAGTACACTACATATCCATGAAGTATGTATAGAAGCAGTGGTCATGGCCACAAAAAATGAGTACACAGTGGATCCATGTTAAAGAGATCATAGCCACAAATAGATACATAGTGGATATATGTCTTAAAAGTAGAGGAGAATAACTGGAATAAAAAATATGAACAAATTGATCCTCCTAAAGTACCAATGTCATGTAAAGGAGTGGTATTGTCTAATGTAACTCAAGTGGGACCATAAAAGAGGTGATGCTACTATAGACCCGAGGTCTTCAAAACAAATCAACGATGGTATGAGTCTACACCATGTGAATAGATGGGATGAAGTCAAACATGGTGAGACATCATTTGATTACAAATCATTGATGTGTACTGCTAACAAATGCAATACAAACCACCGATAATGATAATGGGCGTCAAGGTACCTAGTACATTATAACAAGCGTGAATGAATGAGATGCTATCGAACACTTGTAGAATCTATCGATCATGGGACATTGTTGTATTCCCACTATCAATAGTGAGGGAACCTGCCACTAATGACTGCAAGCCCCAAGGTACTAAAAAGACTCTAGATCCTTATCCCAGAGCAAATGAGCCGAAGTTGATGGGAAGATATCCATTGGAAGGAGGGAATTAAGTCATCACCCATCATCCAACATGAGGAACAATAGAAGGCCAAATATTTTGAAGGAGTCAGATGAAATATTGGACAAACACACCATTGGGTACATATCTCACATGCACCAGATGGAACAACACGTGGAAGAGACCCTATTAGCAATGACCAATAATGAAAACCATAGACATAGGCGAGGAATCCCACCAATGAGGAAAATGGAACCCAAGGTACTAAACGAATCCCAAAGTGTGAATAAAAGTCTTAACATAGAATACATGGGAAATCGCTCAGTCAAGGACTAATGATGGAATGCCATCTATTGAGCACAAGGTAACCTATCCATGATGAAAATAGGCCTAAGGTGCTACTCTAGGTCAAACTCTCAGAGAAATATGTCGGAGTCGACAAGAGTTGAGAAGTCATGTGGCTTTGACACAAAGTCATGGAGGGACTAAGAGGCTCTCGAGCCTATGAAAATATTTCAGCATGGGTGACAAACTGCAATCAAAGTTCTAACTAGGGAACCCATGAACGGTAGGCTCTACCATGTGAATTACAATACTTCAAAACGACAAAGAAGGTTTCATGTCACAACTCAGTGGGGTCAAACCTAAGGAAAACTGAACCAAGGAACAGATAATGCAAAATGAAGGGACGAAAAAATCTAACCTATATGTTAGTTTCAAGATCATTACCTGTCAGAATGTATCGATGGGACAAAATACCAAAGAAAAACATCTCCAAATTCCTGTATATATGACCAACAATACTCACCTAGAAGTTAATAAATCCAATATAGAAACCTCTGATAACAACTGGTGCTCTAGAATACAAAACTTGAAAACAACAAACCCTATAAGTACAATATGGTACAAAGCATTGCATAACCTTGCGACTTATGCATATTACTTCTCTAGGTAGAGCCCATTTCTAGGTTGAGGCCAAGGGTTCTTTTGTAGTAAACTGGTAAAGTTTCCAATTCAGGAAGAAAGAACAATATACGATGCATGTCTTCACATGGTCTACCATCTGTAATCATGGCTTCAAGGATAACCACATCCGAAGGTAATTCAACATCCAAGAAATCATTGAAAATGGGACTCAAGAAATCACAAATACCATGGCCCAATGTATCACAAATAATAAGATCATACT